>MCJB01041531.1:86985-122286 GCA_002018475.1 Nicotiana obtusifolia | reverse complement strand
GGATGGTACAATATAGTGATATCATAATCCTTGAGCAACTCCAACCATCTCCGCTGCCTCAAATTAATATCCTTTTGCTTGAACAAATGCTGAAGGCTGCGATGATCAGTAAACACCTCACAAGATACGCCATACAAGTAATGCCTCCAAATCTTCAATGCATGAACTATGGCAGCCAGCTCCAAATCATGAACGGGGTAGTTCTTCTAATGGGGCTTCAACTGACGAGAAGCATAAGCAATAACTCTACCCTCCTGCATCAATACACAACCAATCCCAACTCTCGAAGCATCACAATACACGGTATATGAACCTGAAGTTGATGGCAAAACCAATACTGGAGCTGTGGTCAAGGCTGTCTTGAGCTTCTGAAAGCTCTCCTCACACTCGTCCGACCATACAAATGAAGCACCCTTCTGAGTCAATTTGGTCAAGGGCGATGAAATGGATGAGAATCCCTGAACAAACCAGCGATATAGCCTGCCAACCCAAGAAAGCTATGAATCTCTGTGGCTGAGGATGGTCTAGGCCAACTCTGAACCGCCTCTATCTTCTTTGGATCAACCTGCATACCCTCGCTGGACAGTACGTGCCCCAAGAAAGCCACTGAACCGAGCCAAAACTCACACTTAGAGAATTTTGCATAAAGTTTCTCCTCCCTCAATCTCTGCAATACAACTCGCAAATGCTCCGCGTGCTCCTCCTGACTACGCGAGTGCACCAGAATATCATCAATGAATACAATAACAAATGAATCTAGATAAGGCCGAAATACATTGTTCATCAAATGCATGAACGCTGTTGGGGCATTAGTTAGCCCGAAAGACATAACAAGAAACTCATAGTGACCATATCTAGTCCTGAAAGCAGTCTTAAGAATATCTGAATCCCTGACCTTCAACTAGTGATAACCCGAACGGAGATCAATCTTGGAGAACACTCTCCCTGAAGCTGGTCAAATAAACAATGCGAGGCAAAGGATACTTGTTCTTAATTGTTACCTTGTTCAATTGCCTATAATCGATGCACATTCTCATTGTGCCATCCTTCTTCTTGACAAACAGAACCGGCGAATCCCAAGGTGACACACTAGGCCGAATGAACCCCTTATCTAGGAGTTCCTGAAGTTGCTCCTTCAATTCTTTCAACTCTGCCGGTGCCATACGATACGCCGGAATAGAAATGGGCAGAGTGCCCGGCACCAGGTCAATACCAAAATCAATATCCTTGTCCGGTGGCATGCCCGACAGGTCTGCAGGAAATACATCTGGAAAATCCCTCACAACTAGAACAGAATCAATGCTAGGAGTCTCAGCTCCAACATCCCTGACAAACGCTAGATATCAAAGGCAACCCTTTCCAACCATACGCTGGGCCTTCAAGAACGATATCACTCTACTAGGAACATAATCAGTCACACCACGCCACTCGATCCGCGGTACACCCGGCATAGCCAAAGTGACTGCCTTAACATAACAGTCTAGAATAGCATGACACAGAGATAACTAATCCATGCCCAAAATGACATCAAAATCCACCAAGCTCAATAGCAATAGGTGCACTCGTGCCTTCAGACCCCCAATAGTCACCATACATGACCTGTACACACGGACTACAACAACAATATTGCCCACCAGGGTAGACACATGAACAGGTAAAGCAAGAAACTCCTGGGGCGTACCCAAATAATGAGAAAAATATGAAGACACATAAGAATAGGTGGAACCGGGATCAAATAATACAGAGGCATCTTTGTGGCAGACTGAAACAATACCTGTAATGACAGGATCTGAAGTAATGGCATCTGTCCAGCCTGGAATAGCATAGAAACGAGCCTAGTCACCGCCTGATCGACCTCCCCCTCTGGGGCGACCCCTGGCTGCCTGACTCTCCACCCCTAGCTGGCTGGGCAGGTGGTAAAGTAACTGGAGCAGAAGTCGAGGGCTGACCCCTCTGCTGAGACGAACTAGCACCACGATGAGGACACTGCCTCCACATGTGGCCCATCTCGCCACACTCATAACAGCTCCCTGGTGCTGGAGAAGAGGACTGAAGGGAACCCCTCGCACCGGAGTGTCTAGCAGATGCACTCGGCATAGAAGAACCCTAGGCTGACGGAGCACGAGCTATACTCTAAGCTAGAAGGGCGCTGAGTGATGACTGGCCTTGCTGCGACCCATGTTAACCACGACCTGAAGATGCCCCACGATACCCTAGACGGGCTGACTGAGCAGGCCTGAAAGAACGATCTCCACCATGCTGAAACTGGCCCCTCGAAGGAGTACCAGTATAACTGCCCGATCCTCGAGGCCTCTTGGCCTCCCTCTCCTCTCGATCCTGACGATGAACCATCTCAATCTCACGAGCGATATGAACCACCTCCTCAAATGTAGCACCCAACACTCTCTCTCTGGTCATAAGAATACGGAGATGATAGTTAAGGCTATCAACAAAACTCCTGATCCTCTCACGATCTGTCGGAACCATCTAGACGGCATGACGAGCCAACTCAGAAAACCTCGACTCATACTGTGACACAGTCATATCCCCCTGTCGCAACCACTCGAACTATCTACGCAGCTCCTCTCTGCGGGACTGCGGCACATACTTCTCCAAGAAAAGAGCGGAGAACTGCTACCAAGTAATGGGCGCTGCACCAACTGGCCTACGCCTCTCATACACCTCCCACCAAGTGAAGGCAGCTCTAGAAAACTGAAAGGTGGTAAATGCCACACCACTAGACTCAAGAATCCCTGCTGTACGGAGCATCCGCTGACACTTATCAAGAAAACCCTGAGCATCCTCTCCCTCAGCACCACTTGAATGACAGAGGCTGGAGTCTACCAAACCTCTCAAGACGACACTGCTCATCATCCGGCATAACTGGTACCATGAACTCCTGGGCTGGTGCAACTAGCTAGGCTGGAGGTGACCCCGGCATCTGAAGTCCCTGCACTACCTGCTCAGGTGTGCGAGCAGCGGGGGTCTGATTGCCTCCCCCAGCCTGTGAAGTAGCTTCTGTTGTGGTGGATGAAACTGCCTGAGCCAAGCCAGTGCAAACGGATAAGATCTGAGCCAAGGTCTCCTAAAGACCCGGAATCACGATGGGCACAGCTGGTGCCTGAACTGGTGCTGCTGGAGCCTGATCTTGAGCTGGGGCAGCTGGTGGATCAACAGGTGCTGCCCTCGCTGCTCTGCTTCTGCCACGAGCACGACCGCGTCCACGGCCTCTGGTGGCCTCAGTGGGTGGCACTGGTGGTCGTCCACCTCGTCCGGTAGCTCGCGTCCTCACCATCTCGTGAGAGAATAGGATAACAGAAGTTTAATGCTCGGATCAACAAGTTCACGACAAGAATTTCAAGAATATGAAGTTTTTCCTAAAAGGTTCTACAGCCTCTCGAGAATAAATACAAAAGTCTCCGTACCGATCCGCGAGACTCTACTAAACCCGCTCATGATTCATGAGACCTATGTAACCTAGGCTCTGATACCAACTTGTCACGACCCTAACCCTGAACCCGGTCGTGATGGCGCCTCTCGTGAAGACGAGGCCAACCAATTTAACCAAAATTTCATTTTAAGCAGTTAATTAACATGAAAACAATATAAGCATGATTTAATAGCTATAATTTGCGGAAAAATAGCTAACCATAATAGAAACCATCCCGACACACCCAAACCGGGGTGTCACAAGTCATGAGCAACAATGGATCCTGATACAAGTCTACTAAATACAATATCTGGCACAATTATTTGAAGAACATAGAAACAATAAGATAAGGGAGATACGGGGCTGCGGATGCCAACAGCTAACTCGTAATCTCTGACTCACCACCTGGACAGGAGGAGCAGCACTCTGGAGCGAAACCAACAACGCCTGAATTTGCACACATGGTGCAAGGAGTAATGTGAGTACTCCGACCCAGTGAGTAATAAATATAAATAATTACTGTAAGTAAGAAAGCGCGTAAAGTACAAGGCATTCTATAGCAGCAAAACATCATTTGAAAACAGTAAATCAGTGAGAAATCAAGTAAAATCTCCTTTCAACAGGTAAAACACGTAATTTTTCAAGTAAATAATGTGAAGTAAAAAAAAAGGATAGAAGATCGTCCCTCAGGCTCTGTATCAACAAATCCTCCCCTCGGGCAATATCGCAGAAAAGTACCAGCCCCTCGGGCTCAAATCTCATAACAATACCAGCCCCTCGGGCTATCAAGCAGAACAGTATCAGCCCCTCGGGCTATCACATAGTACAATATCAGCCCTCGGGCTATATCTCACATCACAATGGGTACCCGCGCTCACTGGTGGTGTACAGACTCCGGGAGGGGCCCCCTATGGCCCCAGCGCAATATCAAGCCACCTTGTGGCATCAAATCTAGGCCCTCGGCCTCATATCAGTCAAGCCACCTCGTGGCGTATATAAAGTTTCTTACGCACTCGGCCTCATATCACTCAGTATATCCTCACATCAGGCCCTCGGCCGCACTCAATCAAAACATCATCACAAGCCCCTCGGGCATAGTAAAACAGTAGTTTTCAGCCCAAAAACATCATTAAACTATTATTTCAGTCTCAAAACTGAGTAAAAGTGGCTGAGTTTTAAAACAGTGGAAAACATCATGACTGTTCAAGCAATAAGTCAAAATAGTGAGGAAACAGTGATAAAAATCCCCGAAGGGTTCAAATAATTGGCACGAAGCCCAAATATGGCAATAAGCCCAAATCATGATGATAACAAATAAGTTTCAGTCATATACGCGGTAAAAATCATCAATCGGGACGGACCAAGTCACAATCCCCAGTAGAAAACGATCCCACGCTCATCATCGAGCGTGTGTCTCACCTCAATATAGCACTACGATGTACAATCCGGGGTTTCAAACCCTCAGAACATCATTTACAATCACTACTAACCTCGAACCGGCTAAATCCCTAGCCCGCTACGCCTTTGTCCCTCGAATTGGCCTCCACGCGCGTCGAATCTATCCAAAATCAGAATGAATACGTCACAATATGCTGAGGGGACAAAGCCCAAGCGAAAACAATCAAAAAATACCAAAAATTCCGAAATTAGCAAAACCCGAGACTCGGGCCCACTTCTCGAAGATCAGAAATTTTCACATCAACGGGTTCCTTATCTCCCAACGAGTTCATACATATCAAAAGTTCTCAAATCCGACCCCAAATGCTCCTCCAAATACCCAATTAGAATTTTAAAATCCCAAGCCCTATTTCTTCCATTTTTAGCAAGACTTCAATGATTTTCTAGGTGGATTTCACAATATAAACGAGTTTTAGGTCCAAAATTCTTACCTCCAATCGATTCTCCTTGAATCCCTCGTTAATTTCCTTCAAGAACCTCCAAAAATGAGCAACTATGGGTGAAAATATACCCAAAATCGCAGACAAGAAGACTTAAAAAACATTCTGCCCAGGCTTCATCGAGTTATACCTTGCGCTGTGCAGGTTGTACTTCCTCTTACCATTTTCCCTTGCTGAACACCTTTCGTTAAAAAGCTCATAACCCCTTGTGTAAATATCCAAATGATAAACAGTTTGAAGATTTAGAAACTAGACTCGACGATCTTTCATTTGATAGATTCTACACTATATAACTCTTCATATATTCCGAGATATGAGCTTCTAAAGTGCATCAGAAAATTCTGTCAAAATTGCTCCACTAGCCAACTTCGATCAATCATAACTTTCTCATAGAATATCCAATCATGAATGGTTTAAATTTATGGAAACTAGAATACAAGGACTACAACTTTTATGTTTTGCAATTTTTCTGATTCCTTATAGATTATAAGATATGAGCTTCCAAACCGGACTACTCGCACCAGAAATTTTCTGGTGCACGGCTGAAGCTAAAAAAAAAATCTGCAATTTTTCCAAAGATGAAATAGTCCGTTTAACCATCCAATACTCACCCGAGACCACTGGGACCTCAACCAAATATGGCAACATATCCCATAACATCATTCAAACTTGTTCCAACCTTCGGAATGCTCAAAACATCACAACACCAAATTCGCGTCGGATTCAAGCCTAAGAATTTCAAAAACTTCTAAATTACTCTTTTGATCAAAAACCCAACCAACCACATTCGAATGATATAAAATTTTGCACACACATCCCAAATGACATAACGAAACTACAGCAACTCTCGGAATTCTATTCCTACCCTCGGATCAAAATCTCACCTAACTACCGGAAATCGCCAAAATACTAACTCCACTAGTTCAAGCTTAATTCTACACCGGACCTCCAAAACCAATTCTGATCACACTCCTAATTCATAAATCACCTTCCGAAGCTAACTGAACCATCGAAACTCACATCCGAGCCCTCTAACTCATAAGTCAACATCCGGTTGACTTTTCTAATTTAAACCTTCTTAAAAAGAGACTAAGTGTCTCATTTCTTACCAAATCTACTCCGAACGCAAACTACTCAACTCGATCACATAAAACACGGATAACGAAGCATAATGAAGCAGAAATATGGGAAACAGAACGGTAACTCATGAGACGACTGGCCGGGTCGTCACAGTCGTATGTACGGCTTAGAGGGAGATCTTTCATATCTTTCGAGATCCACCCTATAATATGGGGTAAAAAAGCCAAAATAAGTTATCTTAGCCCTTATAAAAAGAAAACTGATTCTTGAACCCCTTTCACGCTCATGCCATGTCGAGGTACTGCAAAAAAAATAGCAAAATTCGATCTAATTTATCGTAATCTATTAGTTAACATGTTGGTTAACCGTATTCTGAAACATGGAAAAAAATCATTGGCTTATCAAATTATCTATCGAGCCGTGAAAAAGATTCAACAAAAGACAAAAATAAACCCACTATCTGTTTTATGTCAAGCAATACATGGAGTAACTCCAGATATAACAGTAAAAGCAAGATGTGTAGGTGGATCGACTCATCATGTTCCCATTGAAATAGGATCCACATAAGGAAAAGCACTTGCCATTCATTGGTTATTAGCGGCATCCCGAAAACGTCCGGGTCGAAATATGGCTTTCAAATTAAGTTCCGAATTAGTGGATGATGCCAAAGGGATTGGCGATGCCATACGTAAAAGGGAAGAGACTCATAGAATGGCAAAGGCAAAAAGAGCTTTTGCACATTTTCTTTAATCCATGAACAGGATCTATACATCTCGATCGAAAAAGAATAAAGAGAAAAAGAAAGAATCGAAATTGATCGATAGATTTCTCGAACAAACGAAAAGGAAAGGAAAGCTGAATATAAATCATGGATCAACTAAGCCCTCTCGGGGAATTTCTTAAAGAGGAACCTCATGTAAATACCATGGAATAAGGTTTGATCCTATTCATGGAGATTCCGTAACTATTCCAAAAATGAAAAGTTCGACACAATTGGGATTTTTTTTTTGGAAATTGGAAGCAGATATAAATCATGATCTGGCATGTACAGAATGAAAACTTCATTCTCGATTTTACGAGAATTTTTATGAAAGCCTTTCATTTGCTTCTCTTCGATGGAAGTTTAATTTTCCCGGAATGTATCCTAATTTTTGGCCTAATTCTTCTTCTGATGATCGATTCAACCTCTAATAAAAAAGATATACCTTGGTTATATTTCATCTCTTCAACAAGTTTAGTAATGAGTATAACGGCCCTATTGTTCCAATGGAGAAAAGAACCTGTGATTAGCTTTTCGGAAAATTTCCAAACGAACAATTTCAACGAAATCTTTCAATTTCTTATTTTACTATGTTCAACTCTATGTATTCCTCTATCCGTAGAGTACATTGAATGTACAGAAATGGCTATAACAGAGTTTCTCTTATTCGTATTAATAGCTACTCTAGGGGGAATGTTTTTATGCGATGCTAAGAATTTAATAACTATCTTTGTAGCCCCAGAATGATTCAGTTTATGCTCCTACCTATTATCTGGATATACCAAGAAAGATGTACGCTCTAATGAGTCTACTATGAAATATTTACTCATGGGTGGGGCAAGCTCTTCTATTCTGGTTCATGATTTCTCTTGGCTATATGGTTCATCGGGGGGGAGAGATTGAGCTTCAAGAAATAATAAACGGTCTTATCAATACGCAAATGTATAACTCGCCAGAAATTTCAAAAATTAGTTTAATTATAAACTCAAAGAAATTGGCTTGCATATCAGCTTTGGACTCTTTCCTTCTGTGTTCAACTTCTTTTAGAGCATTGTTACTTTTGATACAGGGTTGTGATTATTTTAGGAAATTTAAAAAAGGTGCGTAATAGGTTATATGTGAGTGTAATTTTACCTATTTTGATTTTAAAGTGATGTATTGATATGTTTTTAGCGGATTCTGATAATTTCTATTTTTGTTGTTCGCTTCTTCCTATTTTGTTCTCTAACCACGGTATGAAATTTGTTGAGTTGAGAAAGCAAGTTTGTCCCAGTACTAAAGTTTCTGATATCAGTTATTTTTTATTTCAATGAAAGGAATTAGTATATGATAAATTTTCAATTGTCCAAAGTAGTATGCCAACGAAACTGAAGCTGGAAAATTTCGTCTCGTGAATTCTTTCCCCTTTTTGATGATATTGTGTGTTAAATTTATTGGATAAGCTGTTTACGAAATGAGCAATTCTTTTTAGATTTTATAAAATTTAGCATAGCCTTGATGATTTTGAGAAAGGAAAGGAATAACTTTAGAGTGAACGCATTAAAATATAACTTTTGAAGGCTGGAGAAGAAAAGTTAAGATAGTTTTTTGATATATTAAATGAACAAAAAAAAAAAGCTATGTTTGCGATGTTGCGAACCTTCCGATCCGCATAACTCGTCTGTCTGGATTGGGCAGTACGAAGTCGATCCTGAATCAATTTGACCTTTTTTCCAAAGCATCCTTAACCAAGTCTGCAGCATATAGCCTCGCCTCACCCGGCTCAAACTAACCCACCAGAAACCGGAACCGCCTATTATACAAAGCCTTATACGGGGCCATCTGAATGCTCGACTAGTAACTGTTGTTGTAGGCAAACCCCGCGAGCGGCAAGAACTGATCACAAGATCCCCCAAACTCCATCACATATGCACGAAGTATATCCTCTAATATCTGAATAGTGCACTTGGATTGTCCGTTTGTCTGAGGGTGAAATGTTGTACTTAACTCCACCAGCATGCCAAACTCATGCTGAACAGCCCTTCAAAATTGTGATGTAAACTACGTGCCCCAGTCAGAGATAATAGATACCGGCACGCCTTGAAGCCTGACAATCTCGCGAATATAAACCTGAGCCAGCTTCTCTGAAGAATAAGTAGTCACCATTGGAATGAATGAGCTGACTTGGTCAACCTATCCACAATCACCAAACTGCATCAAACTTCCTCTGAGTCTGTGGGATCCCAAAAACAAAATCCATAGTAATCTGCTCCTATTTTCACTCTGGGATCTCTAACCTCTGAAGCAACCCACCAGGCCGTTGATGCTCATACTTCACATGTTGACAGTTTAGGCACCGAGCTACATAATCCACTATGTCCGTCTTCATCCGCCTCCGCCAATAGTGTTGCCTCAAGTCATGATACATCATTGCGGCACCTAGATGAATGGAATACCATGAACTGTGAGCCTCCTGGAGAATCAACTCACGCAAGCCATCTACATTAGGCACACATAGCCTTCCATGCATCCGTAACACACCGTCATCGCCAATAGTGACCTCTTTGGCATCGCCGTGCTGAACTGTGTCCTTGAGAACAAGTAAATAGGGGTCATATTGATGCTCTCTGATACGATCATAAAGAGAAGACCGAGAACCACATAACCCAAAACTCGGCTCAGCCCCAAAATATCCAATCTAAGAAACTGGTTGGCAAAGGCCGAAACATCCAAGGCTAATGGCCTCTCTGCCATTGGTAGATATGCTAAACTGCTCAAGCTCTCCATGTTGCGACTCAAGGTATCGACCACCACATTGGCCTTCCCGGAATGATATAGAATGGTGATATCATAGTCCTTAAGCAACTCTAACCACCTCCGCTGCTGCAAGTTAAGATCCTTCTATTTGAACAGATGTTGTAGACTCCGGTGATCAGTATAGATCTCATAAGGGACACCATACAAATAGTGCCGCCAAATCTTCAAGGCATGAACAATAGCTGCTAACTCAAGGTCGTGGACAGGATAGTTCTTCTCATGCATCTTCAGCTGGCTAGATGCGTAGGCAATTACCCTACCGTCCTACATTAACACCGCGCCGAGACCGATATGCGACGTATGACAGTACACAGTATAGGACCCCGAACCCGAAGGCAACACCAACACTGAGCTGTAGTCAAAGCTGTCTTGAGCTTTTGAAAACTCTCCTCACACTCCTTAGTCCACTTGAACGGAGCACCCTTCTGAGTCAATCAGGTCATAGGTGCTGCAATAGACGAGAAACCCTCTACAAATCGACGGTAATGTCCCGCTAAGCCAAGAAAACTCTGGATCTCCGTAGCTGAAGATGGTCTGGGCCAACTCTGCACTGCTTCAATCTTTTTCGAATCTACCTTGATCCCCTCACTCGATACAACATGACCCAAAAGTGCCACCGAATCTAGCTAGAATTCACACTTTGAAAACTTTACATATAACTTCTTTTCTTCCATGGTCTAAAGCATGGTCCTCAAATGTTGGTCATGATCCTCCCGGCTCCGGGAGTACACCAGAATGTCGTCAATAAACACAATGATGAAAGAGTCGAGATAAGGTCGAAATACACTGTTCATCAAATGCATGAATGTTGCTGGGGCATTGGTCAGCCCAAAAGACATCACAAGGAACTCGTAATGATCGTACCAAGTTCTGAAGGCAGTCTTTGGGATATCTGGCTCCCGAATCTTCAACAAATGATAGCCTGAACGTAAGTCAATCTTGGAGAACACTCTAGCACCCTGTAGCTGATCAAAGAGGTCATCAATATGTAGCAATGGATAGATGTTCTTTATCGTAACCTTGTTCAACTGGCGATAATCAATGCACGTGCACATATAACCATTCTTCTTCTTTAAAAATAAGACCGGAGCACCCCCAAGGTGATACATTGGGTCGTACGAAACCCTTATCCAACAACTGCTTATTTAACTCCTTCAACTCTGGTGGGGCTATACGATATGGAGGAATAGAAATGGGATGGGTGACCGGTAACAAATCAAACCAAAGTTAATATCCCTATCAGGCGGCATGCTCGGAAGATCCGTCCGAAATACATCTGGATAATCCCTCACTATCAGAACTGACTCAACGGTAGGAGTATCAACGCTGACATCTCTCAAATATGCTAGATACGCATCAAAACCCTTCTCAACCATCCGCGAAGCCTTTAGGAATGAGATAACCCTGCTAGGAACAAAATCTAAAGTGTCTCTCCACTCTAACCGTGGTAAACCTGCCATAACCAAGCGTCATTGTCTTGGCGTGACAGTCAAGAATAGAATGATAGGGTGACAACCAGTCCATGCCCAAAATAACATCAAAATATACCATGCTGAGCAACAACAAATTAGCTCTGGTCTCAAAACCACCAAGAACAACCAAACACGATAGATACACACAGTCTACAACAAGGGAACCTCCCACAGTGTGGACACATAGACAGGAGAACTCAAGGAATCACGGGATACACCCAAATATGGAGCAAAGTAAGATGACACATAGGAATAGGTGGAGCCTAGATCAAATAATACTGATACATCTCTATGATAGACCAGAACAATACATGTGATTTGAGTCGAATGCAACTGCCTCCGTCCTAGCAGGAAGAGCATAATATCTGGCCTGGCCCCTCTCTTGGGCGACCTTTACCTGCCCGGCCTCCACATCTAGCTGGATGTGCAGTTAGGGTGGAAACTAGTGTGGCGATCGTGGACTGAGAAGCCTGAGGACCCGGTGGAATACGCGAAGCCTGAGTAGTCGATGGAGGAGCACCCCTCTTGAGTCTGGGGCAATCCCTCACCATATGACGAGTGTCACCGCAGTCAAAACAAGCTCTCGTAGGATGTGGCTGTTGTGGCTAGCCAGGGCCTGATCGGATGAACTGACCACTGAAAGCACCCCGTGCAGGAGGTGCACTAGATAATGGCGATGCATAATAGGGAGCTTGGGGCCTAGGAGTGGCTGGAATACCACTGGAAGCTGGAAGTGCTGAATGAAAAGGGAGGCTCCCATATCCCTATCATGAAGAGCTACAATTAGGGCACGGGCACCACTATATGTACCAAAATATCGAGGCCTCTTGGCCTCCCTCTCCTCACTCTCCCCGGACCACATACCCTTCAATCTCCTAGCGATCTCCACCACGTGCTGGTATGCAATGTCCATCTCCAACTCTCGAGCCATGCTAAATCTGATACCAGGGTTGAGCCCCTCGATAAATCAATGGACTCGCTCTCTAACAGTAACAACCAAGGCTAGTGCGTGCCTGGACAAATCACTGAACCGGACCGCATACTCTGATGCGGTCATAGAACCTTGGCACAACTGCTCAAACTCTACGAGCCATGTATCTCTGAGACTTTGGGGAACAACCTCCCTCAAGAACATGTCTGAGAAATGAGCTCAAGTGAGTGAAGCTGCCTCGACCACTCCCTTAAGCTGGAACGTAGTGAAAGCAACTCTACTAGAATCCACAATACCCATAGTACGGAGGATACGGTGGCACTCCTCAAGAAAACCCTGGGCATCCTCTGAAGCCATGCCGCTAAAAGTAGGAGGGTGGTACTTCTTATACCTCTCGAGCCTGAGCTACTCCCCCTCAAAAGTTGTTGCCCCAGCCTCGGGCTGAACTAAGTCGACCGGCTGTACTAGTATGACCTCTAGGACCTAGTCAGCCTGGACCCGCTGCTCTGGGGTACGGGCGGTAAGAGTCTGTGCTCCTCCCCCGGCCTAAGATGTGGCAGGAGCGAGTGAAATCAACCCTGCCAGAACTAAAGTGCCGAACATGCTCAGAAATTGGGCGAGAGTCCCCTGGAGTGCTGGGGCAGTAACAGGTGTCTCAGGTGCCTGCTCTCTAGCTGGAGCTACTAGTGGCTTCCCTGTAGCAGCTCGTGCAGGTTCTCTGGCTGCATCACGTGGACGTCCTCGGCCTCTACCCTGGCCCTAGCCTCTTGCGGCTCTAGCAGGGGGCGCTAGTGTCTGGTCATCTGATCCGGCTATGCGTGTCCTCATAATCTGTGAGAGAATAGAAAGACAGAAGTTTAGAACCCTGACATCAATAATTTTGCACGATAAGGAATCAAAGAAGTGAAGCTTTTCCTAACAGTTCCATAGCCACCCAAAGATAAGTACGGACATCTCCGTACCGATCCGCGAAACTCTACTAAACTCGCTTGTGACTCATAACACCTATGAACCTAGAGCTCTGACACCAACTTGTCATGACCCCAAGTTTCAGAACACATACCGGACCTACTCGAGGCTACAAATCACTTAAAACAATACAAATTATACAAATCGCAACCCAAATTCAAGCCTATGAACTATGAACTTCCAAACTTAAAAACCAACACTGATTCATACCAAAACAACTTTGATTAACACCAACTTTTGCACACAAGTCATAAATGACATTATAGACCTATTCCAACTTCTAGAATCAGAATCCGACCCTGACATCAATAAAGTCCACTCCCGGTCAAAGTTTTCAAAATCTTCCAACTTTTGTCAACTTACGACGGAACGACCTATGGACCTCCAAATCAATATCCAGACACGCTCCTAAGACCAAAATCACTCTACGGAGCTATTGGAACCCTCAAAACTCTATTCCAAAGTCATCTTCACATAAGCCAAACTACGGCCAACTCCTACAACTTAAACTTCCAACTTAGGGACTATGTATCCCATTTCACTCTGAAACTCTCCCGAACCCGACACCAAGTACTTCGGCAAGTCATGTAACCACAATATAACATAGAGGGAGCATAAATTAGGGGATCAGGGCTAAAATACTCAAAACGACCGATCGGGCCGTTACAGATGGTCTCTTCCTTGTGTATATTATAGAAAGAGCATTTAGAAAGTAAGACTATTCTGAATTTTTGGACGACATCATTAGTTGGAATTCTATTTTGCAACAATCTTAGCATAAAACAGAGATTTAAAGGGAAGTTTCTTCTTCCAAATCATTTTAGAAGTGAAGTGTTCCATTGTCTCCTCAAATTCTGCCATGCTAATTTACAAGTAAAAGCTCCATTTTGTATCAATAGTCCATATTGGCATATCTTTCCTATCAAAAGGTATATCGATCCCCTTAATATGCTTGACAATATTGTGAGGAAGGATATCTCTGAGCTTTGCCACATTCTAACTTCCATTCTCAATGAAGTTATGCACTTGATTATTCCTAGGGGCATTCTGATAATTAATTAGCTTAGCCAAAGCACCCATACCGATCTAATTATCCCACAAAAATTAAAATCTTCCTTTACCAATCTTCCATAAAATAAACTTCTCGACAGGTTCCTTGATATTCATAAGTTTTTTCCATATACGGGACTAGCCATATGACCAATTTCTATGGACAGGATATTTCCTATTGTAGTACTTCGCTTCTAAAAAATCCCTAAGGAGACTCTATTCAGTTCTAAAGTTCCACCAAGATTCGGCCGCAAAGACTTTGCAAAAGTCATTTAGTGATCTAAATCCTACCCCACCCTCTTGTCTGGGGAAGTATAAATCACTCAAACTTTCAAATGAACTTTATTTTTGTTAGGAGGGTATAAAATTGAAAGCAGATGCAAATAGATAGAATGCAAGACTAATTTAATAAGAACAGAGTTTCCTCCATAGGATAAAAGCTTTCCTTTCCATCCTTGCATTCTATTGGATACCTTAGCAACCATATTGTTGAAGCAGACAATCTTCTTTCTACCAAAATAAATAGGGCATCACAAGTATTGCATAGGGAATTGAAGTCGATTAAATCCAGTAATGTTCTCCATTTCGCTAATTCTGTCATCAAATAAATTTGAAGAAGCATAGAGACCTGACTTCGCTGTGTTGATTATTTGACCTGAGAGTTTTTCATACACTTTCAATTATGACAACATCATCTTCACAGATACGGGATCACCAGATGAGAACAAATTCTATCATCTGCATAACAAAGATGAGTTATTATAGGACCTCTTGCCTTAGTTGAATATGGAATAAAATCTTCTTCAGGTAGGTTGTCCAGCAATCTAGAAAGTAGATCAACACTAAGGACAAAAAGTGACAGAGAGAGTGAATCTCCCTGCTTTATACCCCTACTGGATTTAAAGAATCCTTGTCTAGTCCCATTCAAGTTGATTGAGTACCATACATTGGATATCAACCTCTATATTCTATCAATCCAAAGCTCGAAAAATCTCATATGCCTCAACACTTGACATAGGTAGTCCAAGTCGACCCTGTCATATGCCTTGGCCATGTCTAATTTCAAAATAACATTACCAAGGTGTGGAGAATGATTGATGTTATGGACCATTTCCTGAGTAAGCATGATATTCTCAGTTATAGATCTTCCTTTAATAAACCCATTCTAGCATGGAGAGATTAACTTCTGCATCAGAGGTACCAGCCTTTGGTTCATCAATTTGAAAATAATCTTGCTAGAAAAATTGTTGAGGTTGATAGATCTTAGCTCAGTGAACAGTTATTGGCATTCCACTTTAGGAATCATGATAAGGCATATATGTGTCAAAGATATCGATAATTTAGTACCTGCAAAAAAAAGTCAAGCTCCATTAGTAGTAAATCCTCCTTTATGATCTCCCAACATGATAGGTAAAACTTTCCATAGACTACATCAGGTCCAAGAGCACTATGGATGCTCATGGAAAAAATTATCTCTTTTAGTTCCTCCATTGAAGTGGGTCCAAATGTCTTATGTTTTCTTTATCATCTATCATCTTTGGAATGCATTTCAAACTAGGGTAATCCCTTTGTGTGTCATCTTTTGTGAATTGCTTCTGGAAGAATTGAATAGCCTCGAGAGCAATGTTGTCTTCACCTTTAATCCAGTCCCCGCGATCACCTTTCATTCTAGTCAAGGTTAGTCTCCTCTTCTTATCCTTGACTACATAATAAAAAATTTGTAATTCATTTCTCTTTCTACAAACCATTTGATCCCTGATTTCTGTCTCCAAAAAGCTTTCTCCTTTTTGTATGCTCTAACTAGCTCAACATTACATTGATTTAGATCAGATCTATTAGACTCAGAGTTGTCAATGATGGATTTATCCTCTAATTCAGTCACCTTATCTTCAAGAACTTTAACAATATTTAAAATATTTCCAACGATATTTTTGGATCATTTTGAAAGCTTTTTGCAAGTGTTCTTCAGCTTTAAATGAAACTCCCAAAGAGGTGAACCGATTGTATCCACTTTCCAAGCATCTTCTACAACACTCATGAAGTCAGGTTCATCATTCCAAAAGTCTAAGAACCTAAAGTGTTCCACATGTTAATTTGTTAGACTTAGCATTTATCAAAAGTGGACAATGATCAGAGCCAGTCCTAATAGGATGATCAACACTAGTACTCTATCCAATTGAAAAGTACTTTATCCAATCTCTGCCAAAACCTTTTGTCACGAGAGCACCCGTTGCACCAAGTATAATCTGAATCTTTGTACCCAGCATCTAGCAATTCACAATCCATTATACAATTTATAAATTTGAGGCTCTTCGACATTCTATGTGGAGTGCCACTCTTCTTCTCCGCAGAATCAATAATACAGTTAAAGTCACCAGCTATCAACCAAGACATATTGTAAGTATCACAGTCTAAGCTTATCCTATAATTCATCT
This sequence comes from Nicotiana obtusifolia, assembly GCA_002018475.1. Classification (NCBI taxonomy): domain Eukaryota; kingdom Viridiplantae; phylum Streptophyta; class Magnoliopsida; order Solanales; family Solanaceae; genus Nicotiana; species Nicotiana obtusifolia. The sequence goes on along the minus strand of MCJB01041531.1, from coordinate 105,465 downwards.
CTAAGATGTTCCTCACACTTTGCATATATAAAAGATAAAAGTAGGGGGACACCATTTATCTTAATCATGCAAGTGACTTGGTCATCTTCATCGATAATGTCACATTCCAAATTATCATTCTAGAATAACCAAATTTGGCTATTGTAGTTTGAGAAAGCAGACTGATATCCCAAAATTCTTTTAAATTTTTTCAGTTTATTAGCTTTATGAAAAGGTTCCCCTAAAGGAATAATTGGAAGTTTTTCCGAGTTGATTAATTATTTGAGTCTTTCCAGAACACCATTAGATTTGATGCTTCTGATGTTCCAATATAATGACTTAAACATGATCATTGCTTTGGAAGTTCTGACCATTTGACGCCTTTGAAGACCTTTGCTTTCGATTCTTGCCTCCCCTAACTCCAAGTGAAATTCTACCACATCTATTAAAGCCTATGCCTACTTCTCTACCTCTAGAAGATAGGTGGCCAGTATTGATGATATTATCAAAAGTTGAAGTCACATTAACATCGACCAATGACTGGGAGCATAAGGTATCCACCGGTGTATCATTTTTTAGTTCTTCACTATCAACACTTGCATATTCACCACTATCTTCTGAGCTTATTTCATCATCATACTCATCTGAATTATCAGACTCCTAACACATAGTTAGAATAAGATAGTTCACCTGGTTCTGTATGAAAGTCATCTTCACTCCTATGATCCTCCTCTAAAGTAGTGCCACTGATAAGTTTCAGGTATTTATTCTGAACTTCACCAGGGTCGATACAATGAGAATTCTCCATATTTTGTAACTGTTCTACACTTTAATTGTTTATTTTTTTGAGATAGTCATTGGTACGTACTGCGGTTGAGTCAAAATTAATTGCTGCTCCTTTTGTATTATGTCTTTGTGTTGGCTGTGGTACTCGTGTCCATTTTCTTCTTTTGATGTCAACCTCTTCAGAGATGAACAATTGATTAAACTTACTTTGTGTAACATTTTGTTGCACCTTCTTATGACTCGTGTCTTCTGTGGTTGATGTTATCTCATTCTCTGTTGGTATTTCAATGATTGTATTATTAATGTTCCCATCTTCATTTTTGTTGTTACCCTGCTTTTTCATTCTTACTCTTTTTCTCCTATTATTACTTGGTCCTGATTTGTCATTGTTGATTTTCCTGCTAGACCCTTGTTGCCCCTGTGTGTCTTGAGTAGGCATTCCTACTTCTATAACTTTACTCTAACCTTCGGTAGGTTCTTTTATAGTGATACCTTTAGCACTTTTGGGATTATGTTTGGTTGTTTAAATTTGTTGAGGCTTATTTTGACTTGTTTTCTTGTATTGTTACTGGTTTGTGTGTATTCTCCTATCCTTTTCACTTGTCCTGCTTGAGACAGTTTGGTATCCGTCATCCGTATTGGTTGTCTTCTCTGACCTAGTATCTTTTTCCTATTTGTTTTCTTCTTCCCTTTGAGCTTTAACCCTCTTATCCCTAATTTTGTTTCTACATTGACTTTCAAGGTGTCCTTGCATTTTGCAATAAAGGCAATAGCTTGGGACTTTTTCATACTCTATGTCAAGCCATTTGCCATCTTCATTTCCATCCAACTTATTGTACCCCGACCAAATTTGATCTAACATTGGCTTTAACATATCAATTTCAACTCTTACTTTAGCCACATTTCCTTTAGATTTGGAATAAGTGGCTTGGTTTGGTGCACCAACAACATCACTAACCATTTTAGACATAACTTGCCATTTGAAAAAGTGCCATGGTAATTGATGAATTAAAATCCAATCGGAACAATAGATGTTTCCTCCTCGAGTTTGAAATCAGCAGTTCATTTCATGATCTTCATAGGTACTTCTCCGATATCAACATATTCTTTGAAGAGGATGTGATTGCAGTCAACTTTATTAGTGAAATAAATATATACATGCCTAAACTCAAAATATGTAATTTTCACATATCATGAAAGATGAAATGGACTAATAACGACTTTCCTAATTTCCTCCATTGTGGGTTTTTCTCTGTAGAACTTACCGATTAGAGTAAACTTACAATCTTGAGCCAAAGTTACAAAGTAATATTGAGCCGTGAAGAAGACAGCTGATTTTTCCAAGTGAGTTCCATGTCTAATTTTAATTAATGGTGCTCCTTCAGCAGCAAAAGAAGGCTTCGACACCTGGTCATTTTCTCTGTTTCCAGCATGAGCATATGCTTTAATATTTTATGGAATGAGATTTTTAGAGGTGAGGTTTGTTATTGTTTCGACATTATTATTTTGGTTACTCTATTGAAGTTTATCGGTGGCATCAGTTGTTTCTTCCGGTCGGGAACGTGGGGGTCGATCAAAATTAGATGAAATTTTTGGTTGTTATTGAAAGCTATTTGTATTTTGGGTATCTTTAGAATTGTCTATGATGGTGGTGGCGGCTTTGGGAACATCGGCGTTAATTTCTATGGTTGTGGCATTGGCGGTGTTTACATTGTCCGGTGGGTTCGATATAGCCGTTGAGATGATATTTGCGGTGGGGCTCTATTCAATTTTATGAGTTCTTGATTTTTCATTGGCACTTGTGGTTGGGTCCGGTGGGACATGTGGGGTTAAAATGGGGGTCACTAGAATGCATTCGGACAATGTTAGAGAGAAGTGAGAGAATTATTATAGAGAGAGAAACTGCCTTCAGCTATTCTGAAGATAAGACAGGTTTATACATATATATATATATCACATTGTATTCAATTTTTATTGTATTGAATTCAGTTGCATTTAAACAACAAAAAATTAAGAAATTAGAGTGTATACCGCTATAGTCAATTCGGCTACATACATTATATTCAACTCGGCTATATTCATTCTTAATTATTTTATATTGTATTCAATTCAACTGTATTCAAACAATAAAAAATCACAAATATAATGATATTCGGCTGTTGTCAATACTCTATACTCATTTGTAGCTCATGTATGATTCAAATACGATTTTCCTCGCAACATCATCATGTACTGATCTGGCAACAGGGAATATGCGCGGAGAAAAATGATTAAAGGGGTTGTTTAGTGGCACTCTGTCCAATGGAAATAAATGAATGAAGAAATGAACTTCATATGCGTTTTAGTTAACAAAAGGTACTACTAGTGATCTTGAAGAAAGAAACGATGTTCATGGCAAAAAGGTTCTAAAGATCTTGTGGTGGTAGAGGGATTAATAGTAATGGGGAAGAATTGATTAAGGTGGTGTTTCAAGGGTGAAACTTATCCGATGTGGACGAAGTTGCTGTAGGTGAGAGTTGCGGCGCTAGGGATTTACTAAGGCAAAATACAGAAATATAAAAAAATAAAATGCACTTGTTGAGAGTCAAACTCAAGACCTCCGCTAACTACGCAGGCCCTCTAACCAACTAATCTACGAAAGCGTGTTGTTCTCTTGTTTCAATTCAAAACAATTAATCTCTTGTTTCATGAATTTTCTATAAAATTCTAATGTAGCTACAAATGGTAAACTTGCTAGAAGTATAGCTATGAATGATAAATATAATATAAATATTTGATATGTCACGTTGGGTTGTGTGTATAATCAATTCACAGTCCTAGCAGATATTAAGACACAATTATGCAATCAATCTAGAGAACGAGTTTAAGGAAGCATACCGTTCAACTCCATCGATTCAGCAGCGATAACAATCGGCAATTAAGCCTGAGACTAACTTCCACAATCCACTAGCTACGCGCTCTCATAGCCCGAAGAACTTGACTTGATGGGACTTCTACCTTGACCACATACTCAAGAGGTAGAATACGCTATGATTTTTTGATAGCTAGGGAACAAAGTGGGGTTGGCCTTTATTTATAAAGAGTACCTACCCATCAGGGGCCAATTGTTGTTGGGCCTTACTTATCCATACACATAGTATTTAATATTAGGCCTTTTATTTATCCACCACTTGGGTCACGTCACTATACTTTTAGGCTATAACCAATTAACGCAAGTCCAAATTTTAACATTCTCCCACTTGGACGCTAACATTAATTAAGGACAAGAAAATAATTTTAAAACATTTGAGTTTTGAGAAGAATATTTTAAAAAAAGATTTTAGACTTTATAGTGGCCACACTACTCATATAACCAAGGATAGAATGGCCCATATAACAATACATCCATTTTGGAGAACACTAAAAATGAATTGTAGCAGGCATCATACTATTTCAAGGTATGAATTCTCTCTATGATCACATGTGCTAGAATTTTCATCAACATAGATCAAACATGTGTGCTAAGTAAGTTATCTTTCTAATCAAGGTGAACAGATTCACATCTCTTAGAAAGAAATAATCCTCCAAGTGATATTATAACCATATCACCTCAGGAGCCTCTCAGTGACACAAAAATCATATCACCTCAGAAGGTTTCCCTTGTGCTTTACCCAGGATAATCAAGGCAACAAGCAGCAACACTCAAAGATACCATGAGTTTATGCAATATCTAATTAGGAATTAAAAAAATAAAAAAAATTATCATGTTAGGCAATATGCATAACAAATATAAAATAACACGAGCTTGCATAAAAATAGAATTTATTAAAAGCAGTATCTCAGTAAACAATTACAAAGTAACTCCCACTGACTAAAGCACATCAAAAGACTCTTAAATACTCATATTTTGAGCATGTTCATTAAATACTACAAACCTTAGACCTTTAGTCAAAGGATCAGCCAACATAGATTCGGTGTTAATTTGCTCAATAAATATATCACCCTCTTTTACCATGTCACTATTCTAAGAAACTTTAGGCTAACATGCTTAGAGCCTCTTGTTCTCTTATTATTCTTAGAGAAAAACACAGCTGACCTGTTGTCACAAAAAATAGTAACCGACTTAGATATTAAATTCATAATTTAGTAACAAAGTTCTTCATCCAGACAGCATGTAAAGCAATCTCAAAACAAGCAATAAACTCATCTTCTATTGTGGATATAGCAGTGATACTCTATTTCTCACATTTCCAAGAAACAGCACCTCCAGCCAATATAAAAATATATCCAGAAATTGATTTCATAGTGTCTTGACAACCGGCAAAATCAGAATATAAATATACCAACAGGTCCATATCATCAACTTTTTTGTACATATTAGAATCTGAAGTCTTTGGTTCGTTGTAGATATCTCATCACTTTATTTGCAGCCACCCAATGTGCCCACCCAGGATTTGAAGAAAATCTTCCCAACATATTAACAGCAAATGATATATCAGGCCTTGTACAAACCTGTATGTACATCAAACAGCCAACGATACTTGCATATGGCACATCTCTCACAGTTCTCTTTTCAACATCATTTTTCAGGCATTGATCCTTACTAAGTTTATCCCATTTTATAACAGGTGCAACACCAGGTATACAGTCTTGCATATTTAAAGTTTTAAGAACACTCTCAATATAAGAACGTTGTGATAAACCCAATAAACCATGTGACATATCTCTTTTAATTTTTATCCCAAGAAAAAAAGAGGCTTCACCAAGATCTTTCATATGAAAAGATCTAGACAAAAATTGCTTGACCTTTTTCATCAAGCCCAAATCATATGTGAAAAGCAGAATGTCATCAACATAGAGAACCATAATAATAGAATTGTCATTTGCTATTTTGAGATAAACACATTTATCAAGCTTAGTTTCTACAAATCCAAATTTTGTAATAATTTCATCAAATTTCAAGTACCACTGTTTGGAGGCTTATTTAAGCCCATATACAGATTTGTTAAGCTGCACACTAGATATTCTTTACCAGCTTTTTTAAACCCTTCAGGTTGAACCATGTAAACTTCTTCAAGTAGACTCTCATTCAAGAAAGCAGTTTTAACATCCATTTGATGCAACTCTAAAGCAAAATGAGCGGCAAGATCCATTATGACTCTAAATGCATCCTTAGATGAAACAGGCAAAAATATTCCTTTATAATCAATACCTTTTTTATGAGTGTAACCCTTAGCAACCAACCTTGATTTATCATGGTTTATATTTCCCTTAGAGTCTCTTTTGATTTTAAACACCCATTTGCAACCAATTGGCCTAAAACCTACAAGCAATTCAACTAACTCACGTTCTCTATTGTGTTCCATGGAGCGCATTTCATCTTTCATTTTCTCACGCCATTTATCAACATATGGAGAGGAAATTATAACGATCCGATTGGTCATTTTGAGCTCTAGCGCGTCATTCGACGGTTTGAGGCCTTGAGTAGCTTCACTTCATGTATTATGACTTGTACGTATGGTCAGAATTGAATTTTAGAAAATTTGGAGTTGTTTCAGAAGGAAAATTCTCAATTTGGAAGCTTTAACATAGAAAAGTTGACAAATGGTTTGACTTTTGAGTAGACGACCTCGGAATCGGGATTTGAAGGTTCCAATAAGTTTGTATGATGATTTCAGACTTGAGCGTATGTTCGGGTTGAGTATCGAGTCGCCCGGGAGCATTTCGGCACTTATTATGGAAGGTTGGCATTTTGAAAGTTTAAGAACTTCTTGGGTTTGATTTGAACTGAATTTTGATGTTATCGATGTCTGTTTGGGGTTTCAAGACTTAAAATAGGTTCGTATCGTGATTAGTGTCTTGCACGCAAAATTTTCCATCATTCTGGAATGTTAAGTGTAACTCAAACTCGTTCGGTGAAGTTTAAAGGTTTTAAAGTTTAAAGAAAGGTTTTGATCATCGATTCATGGTTTGATGTTGTTTGGCATGATTTGAGGCTTCGACTAAGCCCGTATCGTGTTTTATGACTTGTTGGTATGGCTGGATGGAGTCCTGAGGGCCTCGAGTGCGAATCATATTGGAATCGGGTCGAGTTTTGAAATTAAGGAATTGCTTAAGCTTAAGGCTTCTTGTGTGATCGGATCTGCGAGGTTATGGCCGCAGGTGCGAGAACGCAGAAGAGGCCCAGAGGTCGTAGAAACAGTTTGAATTAAGGCTAGTTAGATTCGCAGGTGCGAGGAATTTACCGCACCTGAGCGCTCGCAGATACGGGTGGAGGGGCGCAGAAACGGAAGTGGTCTGGGGATGGAAGATCTCAGGTATGCATGTCGTAGCGCACCTGCAGAGCCGCAGGTGCGGTCATGGGAGCGTAGGTGCAGAGCGTTGCTCGAGCTGTGGAGTCCGCAAATGCGGGTGATTTCCACAAAAGCGGATGTGCATCTACGATTGAATGTCCACATAAGCGCAAAGCTGGCACCTTCGAGGAAGCCGCATCTCTGAGGTAGCTTCCGCAGAAGCGCAAGGAGTTTTGTAGGTGCGGAAAATCGACTGGGCGGAAACTACCCAAAACGGGACTTGCTCATATCATCTCTTTTTTTTTTCTCTTGGAGCCGACTTTGGAGCGATTTTGGAGAGCTATTTCATCCACCTCTTGGAGGTAAATGTTTCTAAATCACTTTTGATTATATTTTATGAACACATATGGAATTTTAACATGGAAATTAGTAGAAATTGGAGGACATTGAAAGAATTCTAGAATTGATAAATTTTGGATTTTGAAAATGGAATTAGGAATAAATGATATATTTTAGTTCGTAATGTTATGGGTAATGTTTATCTTCGAAAACCTTCAGAATCCAGGCATGTGCGTTCAAGGGTTGACTTTGTCGACTTTTTGAGTGGAGTTAAGAATTATTATAAATTGTCAAATTGTACACATTGGGGTATATTTTGATTGATTTGCACATTGTTTGACTAGTTTTGAATTGATGGTCGTCGGTTCGAGGTGTTAGAGAGGCGTTGGAGCCGGTTGTGGAACTTTAGAGCAAGGTAAGTCTCCTGTCTAACCTTATGAGACGAAAATTACCTCGTAGGTGTTATTATTTTTATATGCTACATTTGTGGGAGCTGCGCATGTATATGGTGACAAGCGTCCGTGCGCATGCTAGAAGTCCAGATTATGACCTGGTAGACTAGGATTCACGCCATGCTTTATTGTACTAGTTGAGTTATTCTTGCCTACTTAGTTACTTGATTTCTCGTTACGGCATGAGGCTAGGATTGCGTAGAGTGATAGACTCGCTATTGTAAAGATTTGACGAGCTACTTGATTATCCGCGGAATAATTGTGCTTCCCTTACGAAATTCTCTCGCGTTGTGCGTTTTCATTGAAAGCTTCGTTAAATTTTATAACTCATACGTATATTTGTGAGTGGGGTCAAGGAACCGTTAAAACTTCATATTCTTATGGGATTGGATCATTCGCCTTGGCAATAAATTTTTTTTTATGGGATCGGACCGTTCGCCTCGGCAGTATCATATTTTTATGGGAGCGGGTCGTTCGGCTCGGCATTTCTATAAAATACTCTTATGGGATCGAGTTGTTCTCCTCGGCAACTTCATAAAACACTCTTATGGGATCGGGTCGTTTGCCTCAGCAGTATCATATTCTTATGGGATTGGACCGTTCGTCTCGACATTTCTATAAAATACTCTTATGGAATCAGGTTGTTCGCCTCGACAAAATCGTGTTTAATATTTAACAAGAAGATAATGTATCCATGAGTTTTTATGATTTGAATCATGATGACCTATCTAGTAGGGACCATTTTATATACATATATACTCCGGTTGAGGAAGTATTCAATAATTGAGAGCCACTGTTTAGCATTCAGAGGAGGATCATACCACGTACTTATATTTGCTTACACTATTTATTTACCATGCATCATACTTGTTTACTTTCTACTGTACTTGATTTATTGGACCACTAGTAAGTGTTGATGTAGATCCCTCATCTCTACTTCTCCGGAGTTAGGCTAGATACTTACTAGGTATGCGTTGATTTACGTACTCATGCTACACTTCTCTTATTGTGCAGGTATATATTTCAGGTGGTCTTTTGGGCGCAAAGGTGCGGCTATTGCGGGGACTTTACGGTGAGCTGCATCCCTATGATCCGCAGCATACAAAGTCTCCATCAGAATTATTTACATTCTCCTGTCTAACTTGTATTCCAGACAGATGTTGTATTGTCATTGTACCTTCTAGTAGATGCTCATGCACTTGATACACTTTCACTTATTATTTTAACCAAATTTTATGTAACTACGATTTATTTTAATGCACTGACCTTTCTATCTAAATAATATTCATGATTTCAAAAATAATAAAATGAATAATTAAGTGTTGGCTTGCCTAACGGCGACGTTGGGCTCCATCACGGCCTATAGTGAATTTTAGATCGTGACTTAAATAGCTTGAGCATATGATAAAGGATTAGTCAGCTCTCCAGTATCACTAAGTTTTTCAGTCACACCAGATAAAATCAACAGAGATGGAAAATCTTCTTTCTCTTTGTGACCTACGAAGTGGTTCATTGTGTTCATCTTACTCAGGGACCATAGGATCTCCGTCATTATTCCCTTGATTCTCCCCCTCATGAATAGGTTGGTTTACCACCTTTTCATGTACAACAAGTACATGGACAATGACTTTCTTCTCTTTCAACATAATTTTCTTCCCACATGAACAATCACAATCACAAACATCATGCTCAAGAAGTTTTGCATTAATGGACTCAATAATTCTAGTTCCACACCTGTGACAGAAAAACCTAAAACCTTTAGAGTGATCAGGATAGCCTATAAAGAAACAACTGGTAGTTTAGGATCAGTTTTTTGTTCTCTTGGTGAATAAATACGAACTTCGGCAAGACATCCCCAAATGTGAAAATAATTCAGCTAGGTTTTTTAGCTGTCCATAGTTCAAAGGGAGTTTTCAAGACAGATTTTGTAGAAACTTTATTCGAGATATAAGTAGCAGTTTTTAAGGCTTCCCCCCAAAGAGACTCAGGTAGGCTAGTCCTTGACATCATACTTCTCACCATTGCCATGAGAGTACGATTTCGTCTTTAAGCCACACGATTTTACTCAGGAGTGCCTGGTATGTTATATTGTGCTACTATCCCACATTCTTGCAAAAATAAAGCAAAAGGGCCCATATATTGACCAGACTAATCATATTTTCCATAGTACTCACCACCAGGATCAGACCTCACTATCTTAATGGACTTCCCAAGCTGTTTTTCAATTTTAGTCTGTAACAACATCTAGAAAAGTTATCAATAAAAGTAATAAAATACTTATGATTGGTCAAATTAGGTACATAAGGTCCACTAATATCAGTATGAATAATTTCTAAGAATTCAAAGCTCCTAGTGGAACCCTTTCTATTAACCTTGGTCATTTTACCCTTAACACAATCCACACATGTTTCAAAATCTTTTGGATCAAGAACATGTAAAAATATTTTTGTTTATTAATCGTTCAATTCTTTCTTTAGAAAATATGACCAAGACACCTATGCCATAACAGGTAAGACGTTTTACTCATAGCAGACCTTTTGTGGGCAATACTTTTAACATGCATTGTAGAAAAAATTCATTGAACACATTCAAGCGATATAAATCATTACTTAAAAAGGCATCGGTAACAACATGTGAATCATAGGAAATTTTAATAAAACTATTATTTTGTTGAAATGAATAACCAACTTTGTCCAAAAGTGAAACTGAAACTAATTTTTGTCTCATAGACGGTAATACTAGAATTATTTTTAAAAGGTAAAATAGATGTCCCTATAAACTCTACTTTTTCTTTGAGTCCATTGCCCACAATAACACTGGCTTCATCCTTTTTTAGCTTCCGTCTGCTTACTAGATCCTGCAAGTTATTGGTTACATGAATAGCTGCACCACTATCCAACCACAAAAATTTAAAGGAACATGAACGAGATTAGTTTCAAAGCACACAAAAGCCAAAAGAATACCTGATTTCTTTTCAGAGGACAACCAGCTTTCTTATGACCTACTGTCACGACCCTAATTTCTCTTTGTAGGATTTCGTGACGGTACATAGTTTCTAAGACTAGGTAAGCCTAACACTTAATAAATAATTAGAAGAATTCAACCATCAAATGAAAAATACGAGATAAAAATCTTAACCAAATTATAATTCTTAAAACCGGTAGTACAAGTCATAAGCTCTACTGAGTTTGATAGAAAATCCCTAAATGCAACTGTTCGGATGGAATTAAACAGTACAATGAAAATATCAGAAGGTGACTCCGAGGCCTGCGAACACGATGAAAGGTTTACCTTGAGTCTCTACAGCTTGACCAGCCAGCTAATAATCAACAACAACCAAGGCATCTGGATCTGCACAAAAATATGCAGAAGTATAGTATGAGTACACCACAACGGTACCTAGTAAGTATCAAGACTAACCTCGGTGGAGTAGTGACGAGGGACAGTCAAGACACTTACCGGACTAAACAACCTGAACAAGTGTGTAGATGAACTAACAGAGGAACAATATTAATATAAAGCAGGATAAGGAATAAAAGACAATACTTGCAATGATACACTAGTAACAACTATATTCAACGGGAAGCAGTCAGATAATAATGTTGTAGAATAACTAATTACAGTCTTAGTCCAGGGAACCCAAATGAAGGGAAAACCAGCAACAACTCAATAAGAACAACCGTTTTCACACCAGATCTGTTCAAGCATTTTCATGAGGTACCGAACCTCATAATCACAGCTCGTAGGTCCCAATTCATGAACCCTAATCACTTGGCATCTTATACCCACATTACAACTCATAATTGCATGGACAACTCACGTGCCAATAGAACAATCCTCACATAGAAGGCAAGAAGACAAGAGTACGTATAATGGTTAATGTCATCAGGATTCACCTTTTAAAACCGATATGGGTGATTTAAGTACGTACATGCTTGTGCAAGTGTTCTACCATAATTCCAGTCAACAAATAAGAGTATAGTCAATGAATGGCACATAAGCAACGATCACCACGAAATGTACGGTGTAACAGAAGCAGTAATGAAGTTTGAAGCAGCGACCAACACAATAAGATTAACTACACAGATCTGAGAAAATAGTGCAACACAGAGGAAAACAATTAATAGTATGCTAAGGAAAGTAACAATCAAAGACAAGTGCACAAAAAAGAGAAATGACAACAAGAGCACTCCCGAGGTACCGCCTCGTAGTCTCAAATCGTAAAATGAATCACAACTTTTCTTATATCACCGCGGGAGCCTTTATATTTAGTTTTTGAAAATTATTTTCCCGAAATAGCATCCCGCGTTTTAGCTTACCTTATCACACCGCATGGCTTCTAGTAGTTCGCCTACTAGCCACGCGTTTCAAGCCTACCTTATCTCACCGCATGTGTATCAATAACAACATCACGGCAGAAACTTCGTACAACACAATAACAACCGCATGACAAAAATCTCGTGCAAACATAATAACAACCGCACGAAAAAAATCTCGTGCAAGAAAATAACAACCGCACGGCAGAAACCTCGTGAAACACATAACAATTTTCTCAACAAAACACGTATCCCAAAAATATAACAACTCAAATAAATGACTTTCACCATCTGTGCCCACATGCCATAATATTTCCTCAAAACAGTTTTAATATCACATCCATGTATAGTCCTCGGCCCAACAACATAGAATATAATAGCAACAACAACAGCAATAACATGAGGATACGACAAGTAAATCAACACAAGAACTTTAGAATACAAAGAAATGGAAGAACGAACTCATAGAGAAAGACACAATAGGTAAATAATAGTCTCAACAAGAATAGTTCAACAAGGGAGAAGTAATGTGTAACAATGATTCCACAAAAGTGCAATTCGACAATAAGAGAGATAGCATGAATCAATGACCCCAAATAAGAATACGTCAACAATGAAAGGGGTAACAAACTTCCATTAAGGCTAAGCAATTACGGAAGAAATAAGAATAATTTCAATTAAGGTTTAAGAAATTAAAAAAAGATAACAATGATTTCAACTAAGGTTAAGCAATTACGGAAAGATAGCATGACGATAAAAGAGGCAACAACTTCAGTTAAGACACATAAGAGTCTAATCGGCAATAAGGGTAGAACATGAAGCAATTAATTTCAATTAAGACACGTAAGGGTGAATTTAGTAAATAAGGAATTTAACATGATAAAAAAAACGTTATATTTAATGGACATAAGAACCTAAAAGCACTAGACGGTCAAATTTTTACAAATAAGTCTGAGCACGTACTCGTCATCTTGCATACTCGGCCTTCACATGACATAATTAGCACAAAAGACTCGAATCTCTAAGGGGTAGTTCCCCACACAAAGTTAGGCAAGATACTTACCTCAAAGAAGCTAGATTGTTACTCTAAAATGACCTTCTCGAGTGAAAATCCTTTGGACGACTCAAGTCTAACCAAAATAACTTGAATTCATGAATAAAACTCGTAGAAAACAAATTCCGGATAATAAAGCTTCAATCATTAACAAGAACTAAAAGTCAACCCAAAAGTCAAAACCCGAGCCCGCACCTCGGAACTTAACCAAAATTATAAAATTCGACCACTCATTCGATAACGAGACCAACCATACAAGAATTACCAAATTCTGATATCAATTCATCCTTCAAATCATCATTTTACATTTTTGAAAGATTTCTACAAGTTTTCCCAAATTTTCAACTTAATTCACTAATTAAATGATGAAAATAGCAACGGATTCATAAAATATAACAAGATGTGGTTAGAAAATACTTACCCCAATGAGTTTCTTGAAAAACACACAAAATCTCCCAAAACCGAGGTCTACAACTCAAAATATGAAGAAAGTGGCCAAACCCTCGACTTATATGATTCTGCTGAGAACTTCCATATTTGCGGAGAAGGAAGCGCATTTGCGCTCTCGCATTTGCAAGTAAAACTCCACTGTAACAACCCGACCGGTCGTTTTGAGCTTTAGCACATCATTCAGCAGTTTGAGGCCTTAAGTAGCTTCACTTCAGGTATTATGACTTGTATGTATCATCGTAATTGAATTTCGGGAAGCTCAGAGTTGATTCGGATGGAAAATTCTAATTTCGGAAGCTTCGAGTTGGAAGAATTGACTAAGGTTTGACTTTTGAGTAAAAGACTTCGGAATCAAGATTTGAAAGTTCCAACATGTTCGTTTGATTATTTCGGACTCGGGCGTACATTCGGGTTGTGTAGCGGGTGGTCCGGGATCATTTCGGCGCTCATTATGGAAAGCTGGCATTTTGAATGTTTAAGAATTTCTTAAGTTTGATTTGAAGTGGACTTTGGTGTTATCGATGTCCGTTTGGGGTTCCGAGCCTTGGAATGGATTCGTTATGTCATTTATGACTCGTGTGTGAAATTTGAAGTTATTCCGGCTTGATTTGGTACATTTTGACACAAGATGTAGAATTTGGAAATCTGAAATTTATAAGTTGATTCGAGGGGCAATTCGTAATTTCGACATTGTTGGCGTGATTTGAGGCCTCGACTAAGTTCGTATGATGTTTTAGGACTTATTGGTATATTTGGTTGAGGTCCCGAGGGTCTCGGGTGGATTCCGGATGGTTAACGAATCAAATTTGGACTTGAAGCATTTGCTGGAATTCTGCCTTCTGGTGCAATCGCACCTGCGAAATTTTGCTCGTAGGTGCAAGCTCGCAGAAGCGGCCAGGCGTGACTGAGGCAATGGTCGTAGAAGTGGGTAGGTGGACCGCAGAAGCGGAGTCGCACCTTCAATGGGTCGATTGCAGAAGTGGAAAGTGAGAGGGAGGGCTGCTTCGTAGAAGCGACAGTGTTGCCGCAGAAGCGAGTTTGCAAAACCGGACCTTTTGTCTGCAAAAAAGAGGGAAGCCGCAGAAGCGAAGGGGAGCATCGCATCTATGAGAGCAGAGATGCGGCCAAGTGTATCGCAGATCCGAAAACACTGACAATGTTAAAACAAAGGGGTTACCGACATTTTTGTCATTTTGGAGTTCAAACACTCGGTTGGGGGAGATTATTCAGAGGGAATTCATGGGAATCTTGAGGTAATTCACTTGTAACCATTTATAGTCAATAATATTGAATCATCATCGAGTATTCCGACTAGATTACGTGTTTTTGAGGTGTAATTCGAGAATTTGGCATAGGGGTTTCAAAATAAGAATTTAAGATTTGGAGGTCAAGTTGATGTGGGAATTTGGTAAATTTAGTATGGTTGGACTCGTGGTTGAATGGGCGTTCATATTATGTAATTTTTGTCGAGTTCCAAGATGTGGGCCCGGATCAACTTTTTGGAACGATTTTTCAATTCTTTTCTAAAGTCGTAGTTTCATTATTTAAATAAGTTTCTTATAGTTATATTTATAGAATGTAATTGTTTTGTCTAGATTCGAGCCGATCGGAGTTGGAAAAATCAATGTAAAGGCGTTCTTATTGATTCATTGAGCGAGATTTGAGGTAAGTGACATGTCTAACCTTGTAGGGGGGAAATTCCCCTTTGGATTTGGTACTGTTATGGTAAATTGCAATACTTGAAGGCCGTGTACGCGAGGTGACGAGTGCGTACTCGGGCTAAATGTTGAAAATCTGGTTTTTGCTAAATAGTTCCTTTTTATTCCCTTAATTGAGTTACTCTAGCACGTGTAGCCATCATGTTTAGCCTAATGTCGCATGTCTAATTGTCTTATCTCTTACTTGTAATTTGTGCAACATGCTTAGTTGAATTACCTGTTTTCTTAATTTCGTATTCATTCTTTAATTGTAGGATTCCTTACTATAATTTCATTGTTCCAATTGTTATGTGTTGTTTTCGTGATTTTTGGTTGAGATAGGACTGTTTGGTTATGGCATAAGGTTTCTGCCGTTCGGAGTATTATTATGTCACGAGGTTTCTGTCGTGCGGTTATCATTGTTTGCACGAGATTTCTGATGTGCCCCTGTTGCGTATTCATTTTTGGGACTGCGAGGCGGTACCTCGGGAGCGCCCCTGTTGCATATTTACTTTTGGGACTATGAGGTGGTACCTCGGGAGCGTCCCTGTTGCATATTTACTTTTGGGACTACGAAGCGATACCTCGGGAATGCCGCTGTTGTTTACCTCTATTTACTAAGTTGTTGTTGTTTCTCAACTTGTAAGAATCTTATTTTTCCTCACGTGTAGTAGTTGTCTTCTTGAATCCCCTTGTTATCTTTCTGTAAATTCTCATTGTTCACTTCTCAGTCATTTCATTATATTATTATATCTTCTACCTTGTTTCCTATTATTTCTAGTAGGGATCTGACCTGACCTCATCACTACTCTACTGAGGTTAGGCTTGGCACTTACTGGGTACCGTTATGGTGTACTCATACTACACTTATTCACATCATTTTGTTCAAATTTAGGTACTGCTTACCAAACCAGGTACCAGTGAGCTATCCCGTACGTGGAGACTTCAAGTTACATCTACCAGCATCCGCAGACCTCGGAGTCCCCCTATATCTTTATATGTTGTTTTCCTCATTGCTCATTATACTCTGATGTATAGAGATATTTAGTATTTTTCTCTTTGGAGCTTGTGACTTATTTTCACCGGGTTTTGGGAGTTGTAACTATATGAAATTGCAGTTCTTATTTATTTCAGATGTTGAGGTTGAGTTTCAGCTTTACATTCAGTTATTCTGCATAATTGTTAGGCTTACCTAGTCTTAGAAACTAGGTGCCGTCACGATACCCTATGGAGGGAAATTGGGGTCGTGACATCCACATCTGCGGTTCAAACTGCCTAGACCCAAAACGCGCACCTGTGCAAAAGAGAGTCGCACCTACGCCTTCGCAGAAGCGCCCGAACAATTGGATAAGCGGCCTCCCTCGCACCTGCGATCCATAACCCGCAGCTGGGATGATCGCACTTGCGATCCCACAACGCAGAAGCGGAACTCCCGCCCAAGATCCATCATCGCAGAAGCGACACACAACACACAGAAGCGACCCTGCACCTGCGCTCCAAAATGCGCAGGTGCGACGCACTAGAAGCAGATCTGATCACAAGCATGAAAATCATCTGAAACACACCCGGGGCCCCCGGGACCCCGTCCAAACATAGCAACAAGTTCCATAACACCACACGGACCTACTCGATGCCTCAAATCACATCAAACAACATCGAAACTATGAATCGCACCACAAATCGAACTTATGAACTTTTAAATCTTCCAACTTCTAAAACTCGTACCGAAACATGTCAAATCAACCCGGAATGACGTCAAATTTTGCATGCAAGTCCCAAATAATATAACAGAGCTAATCCAACTCTCAAAGTCAAAATTCGACGCCGATATCACCAAAGTCAACTCTCAGTCAAACCTCTTAACCTTCCAAAATTTTAACTTTCGCCAAAATGCATCAAATTATCCTACGGACCTTCAAATCCAAATTCGGACGTACACCTAAGTCCAAAACCACGATACAAAGCTATTGAAATCATCAAAAGGCCATTTCAGAGTCGTCTTTCAAATTCTGGTCAAATTCTTTTCATTTAAGCTTCAAAAATAAGAATTGTTCTTTCAATTAAATCCTCAATCATCTGAAAATCATTTTCGACCACACACGCAAGTTATAATACACATTACGAAGCTTCTCAAGACCTTAAGCCACCGAACAAGACGTTAATTTCCAAAATGACTGGTCGGGTCGTTACACCTACTTGTTTACAATTCCAGCGCTTGATTTCTTTCTTAATTACATCTTAAGGACCAAGTGAATTATGAGACTAGCCTTGGTTAACACCAGCCTTATTAGTATGACTATTATTACCACCTGGACGATGAGACTACCCATATTTTTTTTAATAAAATTTGGGTCCACCTTTTCTTTTATAAGCGGGATAATCAGCTGATCTAGACGAACTAACAAGGTTTACTACGCCCTTAACTTTCTCATTTGGATCATCCCTTACTCTACCACACAAACAGTAATAAGCTCATTAATATTCTACTTATCTTTTTGTGCATTATTGATTGCCTTAAGATGGTTACACTGCTCAGGAAAGGAACTTAGGGATTGATGAACAAGAAAATCATTCGTAATGGTTACACCCAAATTATTCAGTTTGGTAGTAATGTTAACCAATTTTATAATATGATCACAGACACTATCTACAAGGTCATACTTTATGGTAGACGGGGAATCAATCAGGCTACCTATCTCAGCTTTATCAGATTCTAAAAATTTCTGTCCAATGGCACTGAAGAAATTTTTTGCATTTTCATTATCCTAACTGCACCTTTTATGTGATCATAAATGGATCTCTTCATGATCATAAAGCTCAATTTGTTAGTCTTCATCCATTTCTCATACTTTGCCTTTTCATTAGTAGTGCTAGTAGTTGTAGGTTCAGTAGGTTTATATTCAGTCAATGCAAAGTCTAGGTCCATCAGACCTAACACTATTTCAACATCCTATTTTCACTTTTTATAATTGCTACTATTAAGAGTTTTAATGAAATTCAACTGAGTAGTCATGTTGTAAGCAAACAACACAAAAATAAGATAAAATTATAGGCAGGAATATATAAATCAAAAGAGTCAAAGACATTCATTACAACCCTCCTTTGGGTAAAAGATGCAACTGTCCCCCCTCCCCT
>MCJB01041531.1:56784-82763 GCA_002018475.1 Nicotiana obtusifolia | reverse complement strand
TATATATATATATATATATATATAAAATCCAAAAATAATGGTCCAAAAATTACAAATTGTCTAAAACCAAAACTTAAAGATGAAAAGCTACTACTAACTAATGAGTTTGTGCTTAACTGTTACAAAGTAATGAGACAACCTCCGGTGTATGATGTTGTATGTATCCACAAGCAAAATTTCAATGTAGCATCTCTAACGCTCTCATCAAGCGCCAAGTTTTAGGACAAGGCTAATATGAATCTCTAGTCTACAACACCAATATTTGAAGCTGTCCAAGTCTCCACCATAGCAGCACTTCTGAATTTCTCCATGTATGTGCAAATGTGGCAGCTAACTGACCTAACCATTGCGTGAAATCGTGTATAACACAGTAGATATTCTTATGAAGAAGCCAGAGCAGTACAGTACCAATGCAACTCAACGAGGCTAGGATTGTACCCCAGGAAGATATGGAGAACAAAGAACTCATGCGTGCATTTACCAGGCCATACACTGTTACACCATCTCCAGATTGAGCATGTAACCATGCTAATACCACTAGATAATTGTATAACAATATATAGCTATTGCTATAAGCAGATCCAATCCAGACAATAAGAACCTTCATTTGTGATCCATGATTTCTAATAATGTACCAATTGTTTCATTGACAATGTAGAATGCAGCAGCAACTTAGTAAGCCATCCTTCAAGCATAAGACATACCAAGCTTACCCTAGCAATTTCCTATAACCTTTTGAGCTTACATGTGTTGAAGTGTAATGCCTGCTTAGCTTACATGTTCCATGTGTATTTAGGTCACCACCAGAATGAGCATGCAACTATGCTAATACCACTAATAAGTCACCTCCGAACACATACAACATACAGCAACAAATGGAACAAACATGTTGTGATTTTGTATAAGAGACATCAATCTGGAGCTTTTCTTTTTGCAACCCTAACCTTAAAATTAGGAATTTGGGATTTGTCAAGGTTGATTAACCTCCTTCCTGCACTTGGCAATTCAGAGAGTGAATATTATTGAATTCTACCTGCAAAAGAAAATACAAGGTTAGTTAAATAATCAGCTATTGTATTGCCCTCCATTAAGACATGCTAAAACACCACATTAAACTTCTCCTTCATCTCTTTGGTCCTCATAATTTCAGGCCCAATGCACCATGGAGGATCCCCTTCTTCTCCAATAATCTTCTTCATACCCAGGGAATCTGTCTCAAAAATGAGAGGATGTAGGTCATGAGAAACACAATAGGATGGACCTTCTTCTATTGCCTTTGCTTCAGCCACAATATTAGTTGTTTCCTCCAGTTGTTCTGCCCTTGCATACACCAAATTACCCTCCCCATTTCTCACACAAAAGACAATAGAATTAGGACCTGGATTGCCTCTTGATGCCCTATCAATATTGCACTTGTACCATCCAGTATAAGGCAATTTCCATGTCACTCTTTTAGTTACAATCATCGGCCTATACTTCACAAAGAACCTTATCATGTCATGCCAAAGATGTGGAATATGAGTAAGCCAACTATAGTGTCTTGTTAATCTCATGAATTACCCTATTCATGGACATTGATCTTCCAATTCTGTTTTTGTTTCTCATCTTCCACAACTCTTAAGTTGCAACCACTGGCACTGCCTGGAATAATGGCTTCAGGTTTGGACAGCATGAGGCGTTCCACATGCCCTAATAACCTGATGCACCAGTATCAGTGGAATATTGATCCCTGCAGCATACATAAATGTCTTCCAAACCCCAGTAGCAGTTGTATCTGTCAAGAACAAGTGCTCAAAGGATTCCTCTTGTGTATGTTGACAACACTATCACCTAGAAACACATATGTATCCTTGCTTTCTCCATAAGTCATCAGTAGCCAGTTTTCCCCTCCATAGCCTCCAAAGAAAGAATGAAATCTTGAATAGCAACCCTTTAATCCACATGTGCTTGTATTTTGGATTAGGTTGTGCTCCATGTCTCACTATGTGCCAAGCACTACTCACTGTGAACTTACCTAATGTAGTAGGTTTCCACAAAGGTTTATCCCAGTAATCAGAGCTACCTTCAAACTACACCTTTTGGGTAATATGTTCAACTATATCTTCAGGAAAAATCTGATCAATCAGCTCCTCATTCTAGCTATCTTGTTGCCTCAATCTTCAACCTCTTCCAGTTCCCCATTAGTATGAAATTCAGGTGGCATCAAGTGGTATAGTGCCCCTAAACCTGTCCAGTTTTCATGCCATACATTTTTTGTACCACTCTTCATCACCCACGGTATCTCATATTCTACATCTTCCCTTGCATTCAACATCTACCTCCACATATGAGACCCTGCCCTAAACTGTACTACTATAGGAATCTCTATACTTATTCCACATAAAGTTAGACCATATTGATTTAGCTGTTCTAAATCTCCACCAAAGCTTAGCAAACAAAGCTCTAGAAACATCATGTAGAGATCTGAATCCTAATCGACCCTCTTCATTAGGCAGACATAATTTTGGCCGTGACGCCCAATGCCTACTTCTACCTTTGTCCTTTGTTGTCACGACCCCAAGTTTCCTCTGTATGATATCGTGATGGCACCAAGTCTCTAAGACTAGGTAAGCATAATATACATGCAGAATTTAACTGAGAAATGATAAAATCTTCAAATTTAAACAACTATCAATAAATGGATTATGCACTCAACACAACCTCCTGAAATCCGATGATACCAAGCCACAAGCTCTACAAGAGTATACTGAACATCCATATACAATAGCATCAATATAAAAAGGAAAATGAAATAGAACTTGATAGAGGGTGACTCCGAGGCCTGCGGACGCTGACGAGTATACCTTGAAGTTTCCAATTCCAAGCTTAAATCATTGGTGCCTAGGCTGGTAAGAGGTATCTGGATCTGCACAAAAAGATGTGAAAAAGCATAGCATAAGTACACCACAACAGTACCCAGTAAGTGTCAAGCCTAACATTAGTAAAGTAGTGACGAGGTCAGGTAAAGACCCTACTGGAACAAATAAGAAAATTGAACAGGTATATGACGGTGTGATAATGAAAAACAAAGAAAATGATATAATGAATAAATATGACAAGAATAGCTACACTGAACTAAGGCAATTAAGACATCACAGAAGTAAGTACATAGTAATAATGCCATGAAAAACAAAGCAAAACAACCACAAGTGTTGTGAATGAAAGGTATCAACAAGAATCACTAACGAGGTACTGCCCCATAGTCTCATTTCACAAATCAAATCACAATCTTTGCTTATATCATCGTGGGAGCCTTGCATCTAGTTTTGAAAATTATTTTCCTGAAATAGCTACCCGCATATTAGCCTACTTTATCACATTACGTGGCTTCAAGTAGTTCCCCTACTAACAACAGGCATATCAAGCCCACCTTATCTCATCGCATACGTTTCAACCTCAATCCTTATACTACTACATGTGATCCAGTATCATAACGTATCACAAATTGCACATCGAGTGCCCAATATCACAACTTGCGAAAGAAAGTCAACAATAATAGTATTTCCACAATAGATATCCTATGGCTCAACCACAATATGTACAAGAGTCTCAACAATGGCACTGAAAGTGAATAACTCAACAAGAATAGTATTTTAACAAATTTACCACTTTGCCTCAATGTGAATCACGGCCTTTATAACTTCAACACCAAATACAAAAATAAGGTATTCCGAGAAATAACACTTCAAGTAAAGTAACTCAACGATTAAATAATGAATAATAAATGATGAGAATAATAACTTCAACCAAACATGTAAAGACAATTAGCAAGTAGAGATAAGACAAGTATTAATGATGTCAAGTAAAGCATGTGAAGACGGACTAGTGACAATGAATATAACATGTTATGGTGACTCAATTAAAGGCATCAAAGGAATCTACATAGCAAAAACTAGTCAATCACCATATTTAGCCCATGTACACACTCGTCACTTTGCGTGCACGGCTTCCACATCTCACAATTTACACGAAACAACACCAATCCTAAGGGGTAATTCCCCCACACAAAGTTTTGCAAGATACTTACCTCAAAACACGCTAACTCAATCCACTAGTTAGCCTTTCCCGTGACTATCCAACTCCAGACGGCTCGAATCTAGCCAAAACAACGTCATACCATAAATACAAACTATAGGAAGCTATTCTGAACAATAAAGTTGCACTTTTTAAAGAGAAATAAAAAGTCAACACGGGGCTCGCATCTCAGAACCCAGCCAAACTTATAAAATTCGAGCACTCATTCGATAACGAGTCCAACCATACAAGAATTACTCAAATCCGACTTCAAATCACCTTTCATCCCCAAAATTTAGTCGAAAAAGTTTCACAACTTTTCCCTAAATTTTCCAACTCAAATCACAAATTAAATGACAAAAATAATGATCGATTCATGTAATATAGCCAAATTCGAGTTAGAATCACTTATCCCGATTATTTCCTTGAAAATCCCTCGAAAAATCGCCACAAATCGAGCTCTTTAGGTTTAAAAGATGAAAATGAGACTAAACCCTCGACCTAAGCCATTTTTGCCTAGCAATATCCGCTTCTGCAGTCAAACAGTCGCACTTGTGACCCCGGCCTGGCTGTCCCTTTTCCGCTTCTGCACTTCTTCACTCGCACCAGCGAGTCCGCACCTACGGCCATTTCTACCGCAAGTGCGATGGCACCAGAACAGCTGAAGCTTCAGTAAATACTAAGTCCAAAAATCATCGTGATTACAATCTGACTCACATCCGGGGCCCCCGGGACCCCGACTAAATATACCAACAAGTTCTAAAGCACATAACGGACCTACTCGAGGCCTAAAAGTATATCAACCAACAGCTATTCTACGAATCGCCACCAATTCAAGCCTATTGAAATTACGAAAATTCGACTTTCAAAACTAACGCCGAGTCATACCAAAAGAACTACGATTGACCTAAAATTTGCAAATAAGTCATAAATGACATGACAGACCTATTCCAACTTCCAAAATCAGAATCTGACCCCGATATCAATAAAGTCAACACCCGGTCAAACTTCTCAATCTTCCAAACCTTCAATTTTCTAACTTTCGTCAATTTAAGCCGAAACGACCTATGGACCTCCAAATCAACACGCGGACACGCTCCTAAATCTAAAATAATCACACGGAGCTATTGGAATTGTCAAAACTCTATTCCGGAGTCGTCTATAGAAAATTCAAACAACGGTCAACTCCTTCAACTTAAACTTCCAACTTAGGGACTATGTGTCCCATTTTACTCCGAAACTCACCTGAAACTAAAATCAAACAAACCCGGAAAGTCACATATCCATAATATACCATAGAGGAAGCAATAAATAGGGTAAAGGGGATACAATACTCAAAATGACCGGCCGGGTCATTACATCCTCTCCCTCTTAAACAAACGTTCGTCCTCGAACGAGTATATAGACATATATGAGGTGGTGAAAAGATGAGGATAATGGCTACACATACCATGATCGGTCTCCCAAGCTGCCTCCTAGACTAGTTGAACCGTCCACTGAACCTTCATTGAAGCAATGCTCTTTGACCTCAACTCTCGGACCTGCCTGTCCAAGATGGCCACCGGCTCCTCAACATAAGACAAATCCTTGTCCAATTGGATTGAGCTGAAATCTAACACATGGGACAGATCAGCGTGATACTTCCGGAGCATAGAAACATGAAATACTGGATGAACTGCAGCTAGAGTAAGTGGCAATGCAATCTTGTAGGCCACCTCACCAATCCTCTCAAGAATCTCAAAAGGTCTGATATACCTAGGGCTCAACTTGCCCTTTTTCCGAACCTTATGACACCCTTCATGGGTGAAACCCGAAGCAAGACCAACTCTCCAACCATGAATGCAACATTGTGAACCTTACAATCCGCATAACTCTTCTGTCTAGATTGGGTTGTACGAAGCCGATCCTGAATCAACTTAACCTTTTCAAAGGCATCCTGAACCAAGTCAGTACCCAATAGCCTCACCTCACTCGACTCAAACCAACCCGCCAAAGATTAACACCGCCTCCCATACAAGGCCTCATATGGAGCCATCTGAATACTCTATTGGTAGCTGTTGTTGTAGGTAAACTCTGCAAGCGACAAGAACTAATCCCTAGAACCCCCGTACTACATAACACAGGCACGAAACATATCCTCCAGTATCTGAATAGTGCACTCAGACTGCCCGTCTGTCTGAGGGTGGAAAGTTATAATCAACTCAACCCGTTTGCCTAACTCACGTTGTACGGCCTTCCAGAATCGTGATGTGAACGATGTACCCCGATCAGAGATGATAGATACCGCCACGCCATGAAGTCGGACAATCTCGCGAATATAGACCAAAGAGAGCTACTCTAAAAAATAAGTAGTCACCACTTGAATGAAATGACGACTTGGTCAACCTATCCACAATCACCCATATGGCATTAAACTTCTTCTGAGTCTGTGGAAATCTTACAACGAAATCCATGGTAACTCGCTCCCAATTCCCCTTAAGCCTCTGAAGCAACCCACCTGGCCATTAATGTTCATACTTCACCTGTTGACAATTTAGACACCGAGCCACATACTCCACTATGTCTTTCTTCATCCTCCTCCACTAATAGTGTTATTTCAAGTCTTGATATATCTTAGAGGCACCCCGATGAATAGAGCACCACGAACTATGGGCCTCCTGAAGAATGAACTCATGCAAGCCATCCACATTGGGCACACATAGCCGGCCCTGTATCCGTAACACACCGTCATCCCCGATAGTAACCTCCTTGGCATCGCCGTGCTGAACCGTGTCCTTAAGACAAGCAAATAGGGGTCGTCATACTGACGCTCTCTGATGTGATCATATAGAGATGACCAAAAAACCACGCAAGCCAGAACTCGACTCGGCTTTGAAACATCCAATCTAACAAATTGGTTGGCCAAGGCCTGAACATCCGAGGCTAATAGCCTCTCTGCTACCGATAGATATGCTAAACTTCACAAGCTCTCTGCCTTTTGACTCAAGGCATCGGCTACCACATTGGCTTTCCCGGGATGATATAGAATGGTGATATCATATTCCTTAAGCGACTCTAACAATCTCCGCTACCACAAGTTAAGATCCTTCTGTTTGAACAGATGTTGTAGACTCCGGTGGTCAGTATAGACCTCACAAGGGACACCATACAAATAGTGCCGCAAAATCTTCAAGGCATGTTCAAGGCATGAATAATAGCTGCTAATTCCAGGCGTGGACGTGATAATTCTTCTCATGTACCTTCAACTGTCTAGATGCGTAGGCAATCACTCTACCATTGCATCAACACCGTGCGCCGAGGCCAACACGTGACATATCACAGTACACAATGTAAGACCCCGAACTCGTAGGCTGGGGATGTAGTCAAAGCAGTCTTGAGCTTTTGAAAGATCTCCTCACACTCCTTGGTCTATCTAAAAGGAGCACTCTTCTGTGTGAATCTGGTTATAAGTATAACAATAGATGAGAAACCCTCTACGAAATGATACCCTGCCAAACCAAGAAAACTCCAAATCTGAGCGGCTGAAGACGATCTGGGCCAACTCTGCCCTGCTTCAATCTTCTTCGGATCTACCTTGATCCCCTCACTCGATACCACATGACCCAAAAGTGCCACCGAATCTAGCCAGAATTCACATTTTGAAAATTTTGCATACACCTTCTTTTCTCTCAAGGTCTGAAGCACAATCTTCAAATGCTGCTCATGATCCTTCCGGATCCGGGAGTACACCAAGATGTCATCAATAAACCCAATGACGACTGAATCAAGATAGGGTTAGAATACACTGTTCATCAAGTACATGAATGTTGCTAGGGCGTTGGTCAGCCCGAATGATATCACAAGGAACTCGTAGTGACCATATTGAGTCCTAAAGGCAGTCTTTAGAATATTTGTATCCTAAATCTTTAGTTGATGATAGCCTGATCGCAAATCAATCTTCAAGACTACTCTGGCGCCCTGTAGCTGATCAAATAGGTCATCAATGCGTGGCAATAGATACCTGTTCTTCACTGTAACATTGTTCAACTGCTAGTAATCAATTCACATACGCATAGAACCATCCTTCTTCCTTACAAACAAGACCGTAGCACCCCAAGGTGATACACTAGGCCGGATGAAACCCTTATCAAGTAAATCTTGCAACTGCTCCTTTAAATCCTTCAAACTCTGTTGGGGCCATACGATATGGTGGAATAGAAATAGGCTGAGTGCCCGACAACAAGTCAATACCAAAATCGATATCCTTATCGGGCGGCATGCTCGGAAGATCTACCGGAAATACATCTCGATAGTCTCTCACTACTGGAATTAACTCAACGGTATGAGTATCAACACTGATGTCTCTCACAAAGGCTAGGTATGCATCACACCACTTCCCAACCATCCATTGTGCCTTAAGAACACCACCCTGTTAGGAACCTAATCCAAAGTACGCCTCCACCCCAACTGCGACAAATCTAGCATAGCCAACATCACTGTCTTGGCGTGATAATCAAGAATAGCATGGTAAGGCGACAACCAATCCATGCCCAAAATAACATTACTGAGCAACAATAGATCAACTTTGGTATTAAAACCACAAAGAACAACTAAACACGACCGATACACTCGATCAACAATAATGAAATCTCCTACAGGCGTGGACACATAGATATGAGAACTCAAATAATCACGGGCTATACCCAATTACGGAGTAAAGTAAGATGATACATATGAATAAGTGGAGCTTGGATCAAATAAAACTGATGCATCTCTATGACAAACCGGAACAATACCTGTGATGATTGCGTCTGCCCCACCCAGAAAAGCATAATATCTGACCTGGCCTCCCCCTCTAGGGCGACCCCTATCCGCCTGACCTCCACCCTTAGCTGGTTATGCAAGTAGAGTGGCAACTGGTGCGTAACCATGGCCTGAGAAGTCTGGGGATCCTGTGGAATACGTGGAGCATGAGTAGTCTATGGAGGTGCACCCCTCCTGAGTCTGGGGCAGTCCCTCACCATATGACGAGTATCACCATAATCAAAACAAGCTCTCGGAGGACGTGGCTGCTGAAACTGGCTAGGGCCTAGTCGGTTGGACTGACCACTGAAAGCACCCTGTACAGGAGATGCACTAGACAGTGGCGGTGCATAATGGGCAACCTGGGACTTAGGAGTAGCCAGAATACTGCTAGAAGCTGGAAGTGCTGAATGAACTGGATGGCTCACATAGCCTCTACCATGACAGGCTGCAACTGGGGCACAAGCACCACTACATGTGCCAGAATCTAGAGTCCTCTTGACCTCTTTGTCCTCTCTCTCCCGGCCCCGCATACCCTCCAATCTCCGTGCGATCTCTACCACCTGCTGGTATGGGGTATCAATCTCTAACTCTCGATCCATGCTGAATCTAATACCATAGTTGAGCCCCTCGATAAATTGATGGACTCGCAGACTGGTGCATGTTTGGACAACTAGCTGAACCTGACAGCAAACTCCGACACGGTCATAGCACCCTGGTGCAACTGCTCAAACTCCGGGCGCCATGCATCCCGAAGGCTCTGGGGTACAAACTTTCTCAGGAACATCTCTAAAAACTGAGCCCATGTGAGTGAAGCTGCCTCGGCCGGGCTACCTAACTCGTACGCTCGCCACCACTAATATGTCGCTCCCATTAGTTGAAACATAGTAAAAGCAACCCCACTCGCCTCCACAATACCCATGGTGCGGAGGATATAGTGGCACTCCTTAAGAAAACCTTATGCATCCTCTGAAACTAAGCCGCTGAAAGTATGAGGGTGGTACTTCTTGTACCTCTCGAGCCAGAGCTGCTCCTCCTCAGATGTTGCTGCCCTAACCTCAGGCTAACCTAGGACAACCAGTTGCACTGGTATAACCCTTGGGACCTGGTCAACTTGGACTAGCTGCTATGAGGTACGGGTTGCGAGAGTATGTGCTCCCCCCCCCCAGCCTGAGATATGGTTGGTGCAAGTGGAATCAACCCCACTTGAGCTAGAGTACCAAACATGCTCAAGAACTTGGGCGAGAGTCTCCTAAAGTGCAGGGGTAGCAACAGGCGTCTCAGGTGCTTTCCCTCAAAATGGAGCAACTGGTGGCTCGTTTATCGCAGCTCGGGTAGGTGCTCTGGCTGCACCACATGCTCATCCTCGGCCTCCGCCCTGGCCCCGACCTCTCACAACTTTAGTAGGGGCGCGGGTGTCTGGTTGTCGGATCCAACGGTGCGTGTCCTTATCATCTGTGAGAGAATAGAAAGACAAAGTTTCAAAATTCAAAGTCAACAAATCACAAGATAAGGAATCAAAGAAGTGAAGTTTTTCCTAACAGTACCATAGCCTCTTGAAGATAGATACAGCGTCTCCATATCGATCCACGAGACTCTACTAAACCTACTTGTGACTCGTAACACATATGAACCTAGGGCTCTAATACCAACTTGTCACGATCTCAATTTCCCTCCCTAGGATGTCATGACGGCACCTAGTCTCTAGGACTAGATAAGTCTAATATACATGCAGAATTAAACTGAGAAATGATAAAATCTTCTAATTGAAACAACAAATATCAATAAAAGGATTCTGCACTCAACATACCAACCTCCAAAAATTCAGTGATACCAAGTCACAAGCTCTACAAGAGTATACTGAACATCCATATACAACAGTATCTATAAAAAAGGAAAATGAAATAGAACTAGATAAAGGGTGACTTTGAGGCCTGCGGACGCCGGCAGGTATACCTTGAAGTCTCCAATTCCAAGCTCGACTCACTGGTGCCTAGGTTGGTAAGAAATACCTGGATCTGTACAAAAAGATGTGCACAAACATAGCATGAGTAACACCATAACGGTACCTAGTAAGTGTCAAGTTTAACCTCGATAGAGTAGTGACGAGGTTAGGTCAAGACCCTACTGGAATCAATAAGAAAACTGAACAGGTATATGATGGTGTGATAATGAAAAACAAAGGAAATGATACAATGAATAAATATGACAAGAATAGCTACACCGAACTAAGGCAATTAAGACATCATGAAAGTAAGAACATAGTAAGAATGCCACAGAAAACAAAGTAAAACAATCACAATTGTTGTAAATGAAAGGTATCAATAAGAATCACTGCCGAGGTACTGCCTCGTATTCTCATTTCACAAATCAAATCACAATTTTTCCTTATATCACCGCGGGAGCCTTGCATTTGGTTTTGAAAATCATTTTTCCGAAATAGCTACCCGTATTTTAGCCCACCTTATTATACCGCGTGGCTTCAAGTAGTTCCCCTTCTAGCAACACGCGTATCAAGCCCACCTTATCTCACTGCATGCGTTTCAACCCCAATCCTTATACCACCGCATGCATATCAGTATCACAACTTATCACAAATCGCACCTCGAGTGCCCAATATCACAACTTGCGAAAGAAAGTCAACAATAATAGTGTTTCCACAATATATAGCTCATGGCTCAACCACAATTTGTACAAGAGTCTCAACAATAGCAACCGAAAGTCAATAACTCAACAAGAATAGTATTTCAACAAATTTACCACTTTGCCTCAATGTGAATCATGACCTTTATAACTTCAACACCAAATTCAACAATAAGTTATTCCGAGAAATAACACTTCGAGTAAAGGAACTCAACGATTAAATAATGATTAAGAAATGACGAGAATAATAACTTCAACCAAACATGTAAAGACAATTAGCAAAAGTAAGAGATAAGACATGTATTAACGATGTCAAGTAAAGCATGTGAAGATGGACTAGTAATGATGAATATAACATATTTTGGCGACTCAATTAAAAGCATGAAAAGAATCTACATAGTTAAAACCGGTCAATTACCACATTTAGCTCGTGTAAACACTCATCACCTTGCGTACATGACTTCCACATCTCACAATTTACACGAAACAATACCAATCCTAAGGGGAAAATTACCCCACACAAAGTTAGAAAAGACAATTACCTCAAAACACGCGACTCAGTCCACTAGTAAGCCTTTCCCGCAACTATCCAACTTTGAACGACTCAAATCTAGACATAACAACTTCATACCATAAATACAAACTATAGGAAGCTATTCAGAACAATAAAGTTGCAATCTTTAAAGAGAAATTAAAAGTCAACCCCGAGAATATGTCTCGGAACCCGGCCTAACTTACAAAATCCGAACACACATTCGATAACGAGTCCAACCATACAAGGATTACTCAAATCTGACTTCAAATCGCCTTTCAAATCCCCAAAATTTAGTCTAAGAAGTTTCACAATATTTCCCCAAATTTTCCAACTCAAATAACAAATTAAATGACAAAAATAACGATGGATTCATGTAATATAGCCAAATTCGAGTTAGAATCACTTACCCTGATGATTCCCTTGAAAATCCCTCGAAAAATCACCACAAACCGAGATCTCAAGGTCCAAAAGATGAAAATGAGAATAAACCCTCGACCTAAGCCTTTTCTGCTGAGCAGTATCTGCTTCCACAGTCAAACAGTCGCACCAGTGACCCCGACCTGGCTGGCCCCTTTCCGCTTCTGTGCTTCTTCACTTGCACCAATGAGTCCACACCTGCATCCATTCACACCGCAGGTGTGATGGCACCAGAACAGCTGAAGCTTCAACAAATACTAAGTCCAAACTTCATCACGATTTCAATCTGATTCATATTCGGGTCCCCCGAGACCCTATCCGAATATACCAACAAGTTCTAAAGCACATAACAGACCTAATCGATGCCTAAAATCACATCAACCAATATCGATTCTACGAATCGCAACCCCATTCAAGCCTATTGAAACTATGAACATCCGACTTCCAAAACTAACGTCGAATCATACTAAAACAACTCCGATTGACCTTAAAAATTTCACACAAGTCATAAATGACATGACAGATCTATTCCAACTTCTGAAATTAGAATCCAACCCCAATATCAATAAAGTCAAATCCCAGTCGAACTTCTCAACCTTCCAAACATTCAACTTTTTAACTTTCGTCAATTTAAGCCGAAACGACCTACGGACCTCCAAATCAACATCCGGACACGCTCCTAAGTTCAAAATCATCATAGGGATCTGTTGGAACTGTCAAAACTCCATTCCAAAGTCGTCTATAAAAGTCAAATAGCGGTCAACTCCTTCAACTTAAACTTCCAACTTAGGGATTATGTGTCCCATTTCACTCGAAAACTCACCCAAAACCAAAACCAAACATTCTGTCAAGCCACATAACCATAATATACCATATAGAAAGCAATAAATAGGGGAACAAGGCTATAATACTCAAAACGACTGGCCGGATCGTTAAATTTGTAGTCCAAAAGAACCTTGCAAACATCTTGTGCAAGTGCACAATAACATTATTTGGAGGATCAAGCGCTAATAGCATATGTACTGGTATGCTTTGCAACACACTAGTGATGAGTGTTTCTTTACCTCCAAATAATAGCAATTTCCCTTTCCAAGAGTGTAGCTTAGCCTTCACCTTCTTTCTGAGATCATTATAGTAATCTTTCCTTCTTCTAGTGTAGAAGATAGGGCACCCTAAGTAGGTAAAAGGAAACTCCCCTCTAGCAAAACCTGTGGCATCTCCTACTGCCTGAAACAATGCATTGGACACATTAGCATGCATATAGAATGAACTCTTTATTTTGTCGATCAATTGTCCTAAAATCCTCTCATAGCTGCACAATACTATCACCACCTTCTTTAGAGATTATGGTTGAGCTGAGGCAAAGATGATAGTGTCATCAGCATATGCCAAGTAATTCAACAGTTCAGACCACTTAGGCATACCAAATCCTATAAAGCCTTTATCCTCAAACAACTTGCTCAAGGATCTGGATAGCACTTATGCTGATAATATGAACAATGCAGAAGATAGTGGATCGCCTTGCTTCACCCCTCTTGTTGACTTGAAGAATCCTGAAGCTTGCCATTCACCAACACTGAATACCAATTATTTGATATCAAGTTCCACACCATGTTGATGAAATGTTCTACAAACCCCATCTTCCTTAAAACATGTAGCAAATACTTCCAAGAGACCATATCATAGGCCTTAGCCATGTCTAGCTTGATCACCACATTGGCTGGCTTAGCTCTAAGTCTTATATCTTTGACTAACTCATATGTTAGAAGGATGTTCTCAAAGATACTCCTACCCTTCACAAATCCAGATTGATTAGGAGATATCAAAGCAGGCAAGAACTTCTCTAGTCTATCATATAGCACCTTGGATATTAGCTTATTGATGAAGTTGCTCAAACTTATTGGTCTAAGGTCAAAAAATGTTTGCACCACAGGTATCTTAGGCAACAACACCAAATTAGTGTGCGTAATGGACTTAGGCACTGTAGCACCTCCATAAAAATGTAGTATAATGTTGTGTATATCAAAGCCTATAATCTCCTAGCAGTCTTGGTAAAATTTTCCAGTAAATCCATCTGGACCACCGCACTATCTCCACTCAACTCAAAAAACTGCACTCTTGACCTCTTCTAGTGTTGGATATCTACACAGTTCCATGTTCTGATCTACAGTCACCATGGAAGGTATATTGTCAAGCAAAGCAAAATATGTAAGATCACCTTCTTTGGTAAACTAATTCTGATAGAAGTCCACGGCAACATCAGCCAATTTAACATGATCATCAATCCAGTTCCCATCTCCATTTTGAATCCTCTTAGGATGCAACTTCTTCTTTTTTCCATTCACATGATTGTGAAAAAAGCTAGTATTTCTATCACCCTCGGCAAACCAAGTCATCCCAGCTTTTTGCTTCCAATATTGCTCCTCTATACTCAAATACTTCTTCAGTTTTGCCTGGGCTTGTTAAAGCACTATCCTATTAGCTATTGTTGGCTCCTCCTCAAACAACATCTCCTTCACTTTTACAATGTCCTCCAAGATTGTCAACTTCTTGAAGATGTCACCAAAAGTGACTTTACTCCATTTGGATAATGCAGCCTTCAAATTTTTTAAGTTGTGCTTGAACATAAGAAAAGGATCACCAATGAAGTCTGCTTGCCAATTCTGCCTCACTACCTCTTTAAAAGTCTCATGCTTGGTCCAAAAGTTGAGAAACCTAAATGGTTTCACATAGTTCGCAGCTTGTTCTTCACAACTCATGAACAAAGGGGCATGATCAGATCCAATTCTTATCAAATGCTCAATTTCAATATTAGGAAACAGATTCTGGAATGGAATATTTACCAATATCCTATCCAATGTCTTAAAGATACATTCCACTGAGTGAATGGACTCCCTTTGTAACCTAGATCAAACAAACCACTCGAATTAATACAAAAAGCAAAGTCTTCATATTCAGGAGGGTACATGGACGACCATCAATCTTTTCATCCTTATGAAGTACCACCTTAAAGTCTTCACCTACCATCCAAGGAATCTCCATGCCACTTGCAAGATAATATAAATTATCCCACAATTCCTGCCTCTCGAGGGCTGTACATTTTGCACACACCAAAGTTAGCATAACATGTTGGCCAATGTCATGATGAAACACCTTAATAGTAACCCGTTGTGCAGTGTCCATGATCAATTTTCATTCCACATTAGCATAAAAAAATAGCCAGATCTTCTCATTAATATTTGACAAAGCAGCTTCCATATTCAACCTTCTTCTGTACCTTTGTATGTGTCTTTGATTCTGAAATGATTCCACTAGTGTAATGACAAGAAAACTTTGCTCTTTTTGCTTGTTGATCACCCTAGGAAAGGCCTGATGTGTATTTACAGACCTTATGTTCCAAATTAGTGTTTTGATCATCATTTAGGTTGTGAAGGTGCCCTTCTAGGCATTACTTTATAGGTTGTAGTGCTTATTTATTTTGTGTCTGCCTCTTACTTTTCTTACCTACCCTAGCACTAGCTCTAAGGGATAAGTCAGTCTCTCTTGCCACTTTTTTCAAATTTCCAATAGTGGACTCATCATCTCATTCCTTCTCATATTGTTGTTATTCCATTATGGCTTTATCAATCTCCACAGGATTCACATTGTGTGAAAGTAGATCATGTAAGGTCAGAATAGGAGTCTTCAAAGGATATCGACCTGAAGCTGCATAGTCTGCTCAGTTCCCGATGCACAGCCCAAAGGAATTAGTTCCATGACTCATGTTGCCTTTGGTACTATAGTATGATCATTCTGTTGTTGATACATCACATTTGCCTCCTCTATCACACAAGCATTATGTTGCATAGCTCCCAAAGCATCATATATCACCTTAAATTAAAGCTCATACACATTACCTAGACTAGGGTTTACTATAGCTTCACTTGCATAAATTATTGTTCCATTGAAATCTGAAGGCATACCACTTGCTGTTGATCCCCTAACCTCGCCGTATCTTCTAAGAAATCATTGTGAGCATCACCAACCTGTCCAACTACTAACACATCCATCGGATAACCTGAATGAAGTCCAGAAACCTCAGCAGTTTTCCTAGGGTTGACTGTTCCATTAAGATCAGAGGTGTTTCCAGCAGCTGTTTGTTGGTTTCCCCTCATTGTATCCTTTAGTACATCCATACTAACATTCC
Source organism: Nicotiana obtusifolia (assembly GCA_002018475.1). NCBI lineage: Eukaryota > Viridiplantae > Streptophyta > Magnoliopsida > Solanales > Solanaceae > Nicotiana > Nicotiana obtusifolia. Next base: position 66,147 of record MCJB01041531.1, on the reverse strand, counting down.
ATATCTGTTCACCGCCCAAAATCTCCACCGAATCACCTATAGAATTGTCAAAAACCTGAGCAATTCTCTAGAGTTTACTGTTCCATTAGACTTCTTCTTCCCAGATGCCTGCACAACTGATCCACCTGTGCTTCTAGGTTGTTCTAGTGATCCTTTAGGATCTCCAGTTGGTTGCTCGGGCTACTGCACATTAGCTTCTTCCAGATCCTCAACCCTAATTTCCTGCAAATTAAGGTTTACTATACCCCTAGTGTCAACTTTATCTGCATGTCGTCTTGTGTATTTCCCCTTTGATCATCAATTGCTGGACTATTATTTGCCTTAGAATTGTCTTCTATAACTTGTACTTCATCTCTCCATAAAGATCTACCATTCCTAGCTGCTCAGTTGACTTAGGTGATTCAGCAAAATTTTCTGAAGGCACCTCCTGACAAGAATTAATTAGTGTAACATTGAGTGCCTCCTTTGGTGTACCAAATCTTCTTTGTACCCAGTCCACTATTCTTTCTTTAGTAACTATATCTTCAGTCCCAGTTCCATAAGGGTTAGAGCTCCTTGCACCTACAGGATTTTCGTTTCCAAGTTCCTTGCTTTCCTCCACCCTAATCTTTGTATTAATAGGATTAGTATTTCCTTCCTTAGTCGCTACAGTAATCTCAGCATCCTTTAGATTGGAGCTGGAATTTCTGCATTCCTCAACTGCTTCTTCTCCTGTGCCTTTTTGGAATCATTCTTTAGTTGTTGCTTTTCCTATCTTTGACTTTCTCATCTCCTTTGCCATCAGTGATCATCAATGTTGGTTGATCAATTTCTTCAACTTCTAAAGCATCAAACTTGTCTTAGTTGCTACTGCATCATCCATTGTCTTTCCTTTCAATTTTCCATCCTCCTTCTCCTTTATATTATCGATTATATGATTGTTCTAGTTAACACCTTTGTAGTGTCAGCTGAAGTACCTACCAACTCTTTTTCCTTATTACCATCATCAACACCTTCGTCAAATCTTTTATGTAACTTTGGATGAATTACCCAGCAATCAAGTTCATTATGTCTTTGCTTCTTGCAAGCCTTACAATATTTAAGCATATAGTCGTATTTAATCTTAATCCACTTAAACTCCTCAGGCCCAGACTTATCTTCTTCCTCTACTATTTTAATGCATTGAGGAAACTTAGCTAATAAATTAACCATAACCTTCACATTTGCACAACTAGGTCTAGTACCATTTTGAGTTGCAAGATCAACATGTAATGGATTACCAACTGCACTTGCCAATGAAAATACAAATTCCTTACTAAAAAAATTATGTGGCAACTCCGGGAAACTGATCCAAGCTACTGCAATTGATTTCTCCTCCTCAGACTTCCACCATGGATTCCACTTCGTGCACCTCATCTGCCACATCTCACCTTGAGCTTTCATGTAGGAAGTAGGCTTAAATAGAAGATGAATATAATCCTCCATTAAAGACAACCTTATCAACACATGATCTCTTCAATTAAACCTATTGAATAGGCTCCTTTAATCTCACATTGAATGGAAAAAACTTTACATAATTCACTAATAACAGGCTTCCCGTAAGAAAATTTTCCTAGAACTGGCAGTTGAAGGCCTTGTTGAATGATTGATTGTTTCACTTCTTGTTCCACTTGATTATGGGCTCACCGTGAAGAAACTCGACTGGTTTAATAGGTATTTTGGCTAAGGTTTGCATGGCTGCATTTAATGAAGTAGGTTGTAGTAATTTCGCATAGTTTTGGATTGGATTAGGGCAAGTATTTGTTGTTATGGGCTATGGGGATTGAAGAGACGACTGATCAACCTCCAAAGGAGGCTGTCCAGTGGACGGAGAGGTATGGGAGGGGAGCTCGCGTGAATCGCCCGTAAATCGCCAGAAAATCGCCTCTCCTAGAGAGCTAGGGTTTTGCACTTTAAATTTTATTTGGCAAAAGTTTTAAAAAGTGTTTCTGAGTGTATTTTTCTCGAAAGTACTTTTAGAAAGAATTTATTTTTTTCTTTTCAATAATTGCTTATGCTTCTACTCAAAAATATATTTTTTCCTTCTAAAAGCTTTGTCAAACACCTTAACTTTGAAAAAGGCATTTTTTATCCCGAAAAAAAACTTGGCCGAACATACTATAATTCATAGCGGATGGACAAAAGACCAACTCAGTAACAACTTCTTCTTACGCTGAGTTCTCTTAAACTCTCTTTGAATAAGTTCTCATTATATTCCTCCTAATGTTATAACGAATTAATGATTTTGTATCATTTTTGAAAGAAGAAAAAAAGGTTCGATGGTTCAATGTCAAAAACGTTTGAAACAACTTGTCCCTCTAGGGAATGTTCAAAGAAAAGTTGAATGAGTTGGATTGAAAGCGACAACTCTTTTATATAAAGCCAGTTTTACTTTACTTTTTCTAATTTACGATTCTCTTCTTCTTTTTTCACTATTTAAGTCTTTTGTTTTTTTTTTTTGTTTTCGTCAAAAGAAGTAGAAAGAGTGGGACACACCACACACACATATATATATATAATCGGGTTGATTATTGTTAGGTCTTTCCTTTTGGATTAATATTTTGAAAAATATTTTATTCATACAACTGCGTTTTGGCTTCGGTAATAGTTTCTTTCATTGTTTACCGGAAAACATAATTTGAATTGATTTTCTAGTTTTTGATTACATAAGAGGTTACGGGATAATAAACTCGTACGTTATTCTCTTTTAGTAATTAGGGTGTATACAAACTTTTTTTTTTCAGGACGCAAGTACATTATCTAGTCAAAATATTACTTCCGCTTTAATTTATGTGAATACATTTGATTGAATTTAAGAAAAAAAGAAAAAAAATTTAAATTTGTGATGTAAAATAAAATATAAATATTTTGTGTGACTATAAATTAATGTACAAATATAAATTGATTTCAAATAAAATAAAGGATAATTTTTTTTAGTACGGATTAAATTAACGTAGGGAGTACGACGTTACAAAAACAACTGTTATATTTGTCCGGAGGTTCGAGAGGGTCACGTATTGGTGTAATGGTATTTTGAAACTTTCGAGGGATATTTTGCCCAATTGCCCATCCCTTTTTCAAATCCACGTGGATAATCTTCAGCCATTGATTGGTCCCCAGCAGCTAAGGTGATTGATATTTTGCCCAGTTTCCCATGCTCTTTTTCTCCCACGTGGATAAGCATCAGCCGTTAAGTGAAACTTACTATCCAATTGGCTCCCAGCAGCCCAGTTCTTGAGAGTATGCTATAAAAAACAATTTAACATGTGTTTGAAAATCTACATAAGATTTAAATTTGAATATAATTACTAATTTCGAGAGAAAATATATAATTACTACAGTAAGAGGTTGTTTGGTTTAAGTTCTTAGAGATATAATTTTCACATAAAAATCAGCATAGTTTGTAAAATGATTGGTTGGGAAATTGGGCTTTGAGAAGAATTATTCTCCACATCAAAATAACCATTAAGTAATACAACGTCTGGTTGCTTTTTATGAAAGTCTTGTTTAGGTGAAAAATGTAAACCTCTTTTAGGGGGAATTTTGTGAGATTATTCTTTTAATAATTTATCATGTTCTTGTTTATATTAGTGAATTACTCACATTTAGGTCATTTGACCAAAAATGCCAAATTATTATGTCACTTTTGATATTTTTTTTTGTTGTTTTATTTATCGTTATTCAATATTTGTTTTATTAGCTTTCTCATGATGCCTAATTATTTTAGTCTCACTATCTCACCCACATGACCATTTAGATATCCTGTAACAAAGATCTGTTGGTCTCCTGAATTCCTTGAACCAATGTGCCTATATCTTCCCAAAATGTAGTTTTAGCTTCTACATCTAATTCATTTTGTGGAACATAAGCTCTAATAACCTTGACTGCTTCATTTCCCTCCAAGGATTATGAGACAATCTTATCCCAAATTCATTTTTACCTCTATAACCTTATCTTTTAAGTCCTCGTTCTTGCTAATTTTCACCCAATTCCTTTTTTTTTTTTTTTAATCCCTCAAATGTCATAATATATATTCTGTGCTGCCTAATTCTTTAGTGCCCATTTAATTTCATTTAGGCATGGCAATATCAATTCTTATCTTCTTTAAGGTATCTACTAATTTCATCGACTTTTCCGCCAAAGAGCACAAACAATCATCATTCCAATTAACGATAAGATTAGAGGGATATCCGGAAGGAGTTGGATTGATGAACACATTTTTTTTGGGGTCAAAATTGATGAACAATATTGAATTCGAGAGATGCTAACAAGGAAGTGATGGCTATATTTGAATTAATACCATGGGGTTGGTGTCCAAATTAAAACAAATATGAGGATCATATTATTTCAAATCAAAAAATATATACAACTCATTTTATAGGTTTAAGAAATACAGAATAGTATAAATTAACTAAAAGGTAGGACCCTCGAGGATCTCTTACGAGCCATAAAGACCGTCAACTAATCTAGCATGTGAACTTTTACAAAAGCCACAATCATGCCTATTAAACAAAGAGATCTTTATAAAAACGGTCGGATTCACTGTTTATTTTTTTAGTCTTTATTCACAGATTACACACATGTTAAACATGAATTATACATGTATTACATATTTATCGATTATTTTTAATTTAAATGATTGAATAAACAACTATTTAAATCAGTTCTTCTTAAACGAAAATGCATCAACAAATTGTTTATTTAAAGTACAGATAATTACTATCTCAGTCAATATATGCATCCACGTTGGCACACCTCTTGAGAAAATATTCCATAGCCTTAATCATAATAATATTTTTTTAAAGTAGCCATTCTCTCTTTTTCATTTAGTTACATTCCATTATATGGAACAACAGGAATAATTTGAAAAAACAAGTAATAAATATTTTTCGTTTGTCTAAATATCAAACATTTTGAACCAAATTTAATTTGTCAAATCAATTATATTTGGACGGAGGAAGTAATAAACGGATCTAAAACCACCACTTAAAATTCCCAATCAATTTACCAAATCATGAAGCTTGCAAGAGACACGAATTGGAAATGGAAATGGTTCTCACCGTTGAAGGTCTCCTCAATTTGGTGTTTAATATTTCCATCAAATTGAAGTCTTGTCTACTGTTTTCGGAAGAAAAGGATATCAACTTCAGACCCAAAAATAAGTAATAATGAAATAAATAGACTGATGTTTTTGGCTTCCAATATTCTTATTGATAATAGAATCATTTCCGTAGGAATATTATTTATACTTCCAATATAATTTGAACTTGGGAATTATTACAACTTGCGTTTGTTTGGATGTTCGTTTATACGTATTTAGAAAAAACAAAGGTACTTTTAATTTTTTTGAAATAGAAATACTTGTCAAAACATCAATAAAGACAACTATCGCACATGTTTGTTAAAATAATTTTTTGAGAAAGAAAGACTTGTCCAATTTTTTTTTTTTTCCAAAAATTGTTTCAACCGGCCTTCAACCAAATTACCTTGGGATATGTTTTTGAAAAAGCATTAATACTAAATCTTAATATGGACATGACTCTTGCGGCCAATAAGATGGAATCTATTTGTTCTCTCTTATGTTGTAGCCTCCCTTTTTTTGTTTTGGGTTCTTCGTTCAGTCTTGGATACTCACATTCAACTCAAACTAAATTGAATTTGCACGTAAGATCCACAGAAGGGAAAACAATTTTTATCAAAATTTTTTTTTATAGCTTTGAGGCTGGAACTCGAAACATCTGATTAAGAGTTAAGGAATTTTATCCGTGTTACCATAACCTTTGATAGTCCTCTAATCCATTTAGATGAAGGGGTAAGGAGTGTAAAAAAAATTAAAAATACTTTTGACATATAAACCAAATATATACAAAAAAACGAATTTGAGGACTAGTTCACTAGTGAACTTCCGCCTTTCGTAGTTGATGTAAAATTTTCAAGCCCCATAAGTAACATATATATCATCTGCTTCTCCCATCCCAGATGTTAATTTAAACAATAATATATATAAAAATATCAAACTACTCTATTAAATGAGTTGTGCTGAGAATTTCACATATTTTTTTTATTTTCTTTTCTGTACAAAAAACGTAATGAGCTTCCATACCAAATACGTTCTAACATGTCATGTCAGTAACTATGAATAAAATCTGAAATGATAAAATTGAAAAATTTTAAAAAGAAGAAGAAAGTATCATTCTTTTCAACAGATTAAAAAGTTAATAAATATAAAATTAAAAAAACACATTAAAAAGTAAAACATGTCACGTGAAATCAGGAGTATTTGTTTCATATGTATGTTTTAGTACCTCAACATTCATAGAATATGACCTTTTCTTGCTGTAACAAGGGAAGATTCGATCTTTGAGGCATACCGAGTATTACTCAAAGCCAGTATGATCGACGTTTTTAATCACCCACTTGAAAACCCTCGTGGGATTTCTAGATGAATTATAGACATAGATAGAATTTAATATACATTTCAGAATCTATTTTCTCGTATTAAAACTTACATCGTTTAAAATCTTAATTCCTCTTTGTTCGAAATGCATATAACAAAGATGACGACCCAATCCAAATCAAGTTGGAGAGGCTCTCATCGATCACTTTATCTATTTAAATCACCTCATGCTAATATTATGCAAATATAAATCAAAAGTACTAGAAACTTTATATATTTTCTAAGTATATTAAATCTCTAAAAGGTTAAACCACTCCTATAGAACATAAAATCTACCGTAAAAATACCAGCATCTAAAAATATGTTATCCACCTGTTATAATCGAAGAAAATTTATAGCTTCCAACATTTTTCCAAAAAACATCATGCTCTATTAGATTCATATACTATAATTTATGATAGTATAACAAAAGAGTTTTCTATTTTTAAAAAATAGAAAAACTTCACGAAAAACAAAATATAATATTGTTAGGAATTTATTTTATCTCAATTTAAAGGTGGAAAGTGTTGCTTCGTGTTCAATGTTAACCCTATGGCTATAGCATGTTGCCTATCTCCATGTCAAAAGCTAGAGTACAAATAAACACAGGTCGCTATAGGAAAAATATCTACTAGGAGGGGCATTTTGATAATTAATTATGACTTAGGGGGTTAATCCTGAAATAGCAGATATTTATTGAAAGTGATGTGTCTCCCCACCAACTTAAACAATCTCTTTGATTTTATTTAGGGGTAGTTTGATTCGAGGATAAATTAATGCAAAGATTATATTACAGGATAGGAGAATTATTTATTTCTATATGCAACGATAGAATAATTGTTATTTCAAATGAGTTAATTAATGCTAATATGGAGGTGGGTAGGGTATAAATTTTTTTGTTTCTACTAGTATTTCATTGTACATGATGGTTTGGTTGTGCACCAAAAATTTTAAAAATATAAAGATACTTAACTAAATATATACGATATAACAAAATTACTGTAAAATTTTATGATTGTATGTATGGCATGTCATCGTTATAATATATGTTATTAAGCATAAATGGAAATATTACAATTAATAAACTTTTAATTTAAAAGGTATCAATATTTTTAAAATCTTTTTTATATATTAAAACAAAACCTTTGGTCATTTTTTCATAAGATTATTTAGCATATATAGGGAGGATCCTTTCTACCTTGCTCAACCCAAGACTTCCTTCTGCGGCGGCTTAGATTTAGATTAACATTTCTTTTCTTTTGTTGAATAGAGTATTAGTAGTAATTTAATTGCACAGAGAGTCCAAGTTGAAGAGTACTATTCACTGCATACAAGTATCTAATCTTCTTACTGCAATCTGACACACAGATTTTCCCTTTTTCCTTTTCCCTTTTCTTCTTGATTATCAAATTTTCTTAAACAATTAGCTAGTGTTTACCTAAACAAACTCTACATTATTGCCTTATTTGTCTTTTTCTTCCCCATTTCAGGGTTTTGATTCTTCATTCATTCTTACATATATATAAAGAACAGATTTTTGTATATCTCTCTCTCGGACCCTTTCATCTTCTTCCCCAAAACCTTATCCCTCTCTATCTCCTTATCTCTCATGTTCATTTGTTAAAAAGATTCAATCTTTAAGCTTTCTTGAACTTGTAGAGATAAGAGAAAGAGAGAGAGCTCAAAATGGAAGCTGTTTTACAAACAAAAGGGCTTCTTTCGTTGCCTTCAAAACCCAAAACCAAGGCTTTTTATCCATTACCTCAAGGGGGTTTAAGGCATAGATTCAATTCTGGTCATTCTTTAAGTACTGTGAAACCTAAGCCCTTAAATGGGTTAGCTCTATCTTCAGATGGGTTCCAAAAATTTCAATGCTTTACCACAAAGCCTCAGCTTTTTGGCCAAAAGAATAAATTTTTCCCTATTTGCAAAGCTGAGGCTGCTGCTGCAGCTGATGGCCAGCCACTTTTTGCAGAAAAAGAGCCACCTAAGTTCATGGGAATTGAACTTGTGACCCTTAAGAAAATTATACCACTTGGGGCAATGTTCTTTTGTATTCTCTTTAATTACACAATCCTTAGAGACACAAAAGATGTATTGGTTGTAACAGCCAAAGGGTCTAGTGCTGAAATTATTCCATTCTTGAAAACTTGGGTAAATTTGCCTATGGCTATAGGGTTCATGCTGTTGTACACAAAGTTGGCCAATGTGTTGTCAAAAGAGGCTCTTTTTTACACTGTTATACTTCCATTTATTGCATTCTTTGGGGCATTTGGGTTTGTTTTGTATCCTCTTAGCAATTACTTTCACCCTACAGCTTTTGCTGATAAACTTCTAAACTCTTTGGGTCCAAGATTTCTTGGACCAATTGCTATACTGAGGATCTGGAGTTTCTGCTTGTTTTATGTCATGGCTGAGCTTTGGGGAAGTGTGGTGGTTTCAGTTCTCTTTTGGGGATTTGCTAATCAGGTAAATTTGTGTCCATGAATATATTTTGTGCATTAGTAACCATTTTAAGGATGTATGGTCTTATTGTGTGGATAATCTGTTTAGTTAGATTCTTATATTAGCTAATATAAGTCAAACATCTCTATAACAGCCTCCTTTGTTTCGATATTCTTTGGCTTGGCTGCTATAATGAAGTGCTGTTATAGAAGGCATATATTATAACATAACATAAATATCGGTTCCGAAAAAAACTTGTCTTTTATACTGAATGGCTATTACGTAAAATGATGTTATAGAGAGGTTTTGTTTCTGTGATGGTTGCTGCTTCAATTTCGTGAGGTAAAAACAATCTCTTTATAGCAGGAGTAGTTTGCAGCTTGCTGCTATTTGTGATACATATGCTACTATACTCTGCCTTCCTGATGTTCATTGTGGGGTTGTGTATGTGTGTTTGGGGGGGG
>MCJB01041531.1:24819-56658 GCA_002018475.1 Nicotiana obtusifolia | reverse complement strand
TAGGTGGTGGTATAGTAAAAGAGTGGAGTTCTATAATGTTGCTCTAGCTCTATCTAGTCTTAGCTTTAATGGTGGATGACTTAGTTAACGGTTCTGTTTATGGTGCAGTTGTGCTCACTGTGTCTTAAAATATTGGCAGCACCATTTTCTCATTGTTTTATGTCTTGTTCTGCTGTTTTTTATTTTATTTTCAGTTGCGGTTGATCATGCAAAATTTGTAAAGTTTCATTCTGTTCCCCTGCTGTTACCATTCGGGCTATTGTGCTGCTATCGCCAACTATCTATATGTCTATGTAATCACCGCCGCAGAGTTTTGTGGGGAAAATCACTGTTATTAAATTGTTTTGGGTGAATTCTTTTGCAGATTACGACTGTCGACGAGGCTAAGAGATTCTATCCTTTGTTTGGACTTGGTGCAAATGTTGCTCTGATTTTCTCAGGTCGCACAGTGAAGTACTTTTCTAGCTTGAGAAGCTCTTTAGGTCCTGGAGTTGATGGTTGGGCCATCTCCCTGAAAGCGATGATGAGTATTGTAGTGTTGATGGGTGGGGCAATCTGTTTCTTTTATTGGTGGGTGAACAGAAATGTTCCTCTCCCCACTCGTAGCAAGAAGAAGAAGGTAACCAGCTAAACAATATGACATTGCTTAGCTATTTATCTTTTGCTTGACTAGTAGAAATCGGTCCCGGCATCAATTTGCTTATGAGAAGCAGATGCACCACCTCTTTGTCCCCCTTCTATCTCTTCTACTAAAACGAAGATTCATTGCTGGTTACATCTTTTCAAATTATTTGTCAATAGTGCCATTCAGATCGTTTATATTAAAGAATCATGTTTACATATGTCCATTATCTGACTGATGTCTTTTGGCAGGTAAAACCGAACATGACCACAATGGAGAGCTTGAAGTTCTTGGTCTCTTCAAAATATATCAGGAATCTTGCCACATTGGTTGTAGCATATGGTATTAGTATCAACCTTGTTGAAGTTACATGGAAGTCGAAGCTCAAAGCTCAGGTGAATTATTACTGAATGCTATCTTTTTTCCTTAAATTTTTGAATTTGGATTTGTTTCTCATTTTAACATGTCATCATTTACCTTCTCTCCCTATCACTAATGTGCAGTTCCCAAGCCCCAATGAATACTCATCGTTCATGGGTGACTTCTCAACTGCAACTGGAATAGCAACTTTCATAATGATGTTGTTAAGCCAGTGGATCTTTGACAAGTATGGATGGGGAGCAGCAGCAAAGATAACACCTACAGTATTGCTCCTTACCGGAATTGGCTTCTTCTCCCTGATTTTGTTTGGTGCCCCTCTAGCACCAGCTCTTGCAAAGTTCGGGATGACTCCTCTTCTAGCAGCTGTCTATGTGGGCGCAATGCAGAACATTTTCAGTAAGAGTGCGAAGTACAGTTTGTTTGATCCTTGCAAAGAGATGGCCTACATTCCTTTGGACGAGGACACTAAGGTATGATGATATACTCGGTATATACTTATTTACTGAATGGTGTTGGTGCTGTTAGATAGAGTTGCCGGAAGTGGAATAATTTTCGCCTCAGTGCAATCATGTTTGCATCGAAGAATTGAAATTCCAAACATGTATAGCTGAAGCCTTTATATTGGCAGTACTTGTGATGATATGTAACTAACATATACATTTGCTTGGCTATGTATAACCAGATAACTGTGCTATCACTTAACAAGTAATTTGTTGTATCAGGTTAAAGGGAAAGCAGCAATTGATGTTGTCTGCAATCCGCTGGGAAAGTCTGGTGGAGCATTGATACAACAGTTCATGATTTTGACTTTCGGTTCACTTGCTAGCTCAACTCCGTACCTTGGAGGTGTGCTCCTAGTAATTGTTCTTGCATGGTTAGGAGCAGCCAAATCTTTGGATGGCCAGTTCACTACATTGCGTCGAGAAGAAGAGCTTGAGAAGGAAATGGAGAGAGCATCATTGAAGATCCCCGTCGTGTCACAAAATGACAATGGAAGTGGTTCTCTCTCAAGTGGATCATCACTGAACCCCGCTGGAGGTGATTCAACTGGCGCTTCATCGGAACCCTCCTCCCCAAGGAGTCTGTAATGTCATTGGTCGATCACTTACAGAACTGGAGGAATAAAAAGCGAAACAGAAGATGCATCAGGTGGTATCTTGGTTGCAGTCCAACTATGAATTAATGTTGTCAAATCTTTGTTGTTGGTTATAGGAATTCATTTTTACTCGAGAGAAATAAATTAGATACAAGAGAGGCATGTCACCAGATTAACCAACCTGCCATCCCACATTTATTTCTGATAGTTACACTTTTTCTCAGTTTTGTAGCTTGAGTACATTGGTTTCGTATTATGAAATGCTGGTTGTTGAACTTCTTTCTAGCAATATAAGCATGTTTTGTTTCTCCAAAAATTTGGTTATCTTGGTAATTGCATTTATCTAACTCAAGATTGTTTCATGAACTTTTGTCAAGGAGCATGATATTACTGAAGAAGCTTTTGTTCGCTCTGAGTATAATCTTGTGTAAAGACATTTTTTTTTTGTTTTTTGCTTCAAGTGTAAAGACTGAAAATATGCCGTGCGATTCTTGTGTGTAAATAATGTAAATGGATAACTTTTCGGTAGTTGGTTTTTTATGCGAAGCAATTCCTCAGATTCTGTTATCCGTGTTGAATTAGATGATTCTTGTGTGTAAATTGTCAGCTGATCAGAAAGACAAATGTAAGCTGCAAGAGTTTCTAAAAGTATTGGATTTATGAATTTGGTGGGTGTTGGTTTGGGCCATGCGTGGTGGACGTTTTGGCTGTTGCAGTATAGGTTTGTTCGGAGGAGCGGTGCCCCATTGGAAACTGAAACTTAACACTCCTCTCTTCTTGATCTTATGAGCTTTCTTTCCAGGAATCCGGGTTAAAGCTCTTCTACATGCCATGCGGAACAAGATTATCTCCAAAACGCAGGCCGAATGATAAGAAGGTTATCTTCTTTGCCTCGATCATTGTTCTATTGGCAGGGGAAACATAGCTAGTAAGCCTCTCAGTAAACTTTACTACATTGGGTTCACAGTTTTCAGCCTCTACTTTCATACTGAGGACAGTGTTATAAGTTACCAGTTTTCAAAATTTGAGAATGTGGGAGTAATGATGTTCCGTGTCATCTCTTGCATTAAATATCACATCTAGCAGCAAAAGACTGTCACTAAAATGGCGACTGTTTGCTCTTGATAATGTAACAATTAAGTGTACTGCACTATAAATAATGTCTTTGTGCTGTGATATTGGATCATAATATCATGTCCAAGTTGTTTCCAGTATGTGCTAAAGGAGCCTATGGATCAAATGGTGTTATTTCTTCGAAGTTGTTATTGCTGAAGTTGTTTTTCTTTTTTACTGTGGTTTCCTTTTTACCTTATCCTTCCTAAAAGAAATGGGAGGATAATGTGTTGTAATGAACATAGGATCTAGTTCTCTTGGAGTCGTTTGGTACAATGGAGAGATATCCCAGGAGGTGGGATATCCATAGGAATAACTATCTCACCTTCTATATGGGATAGTTAATCTCACTATTTTACTGTAAATGTTATCCCAGGAGTTAACTAATACTTCAAACCAAACATGGAATTAAATTAATTTCAAACTCTATCTTGAAATTGTTATCCTTATTTCATGAACCAAACGAACCAAACGATCCTTAATTGTTCTGAATGTGCTTGCATCCCCAGCTGCCCCAGCCCACCAAATTAAATATGTCAATACATTCTTTATTTATATCCCTTCCATTTTTAGATGTGTGTTGCGTCTATGTAATGGCAGCCATGCGGTGAGGTAGTCTAGTTGAGATTCTTGAACTTCGACGATTATCTCATTGTATTAAACCAATCTTTCGTACCGCCCCCTTACTATCTTATAATGTCTATCCTAAGAGGTTTTAGTCCATGTTAAAGGCACTACGAAAAAACAGCTGTTTACCGAAGCAGCAGTACCGACAGACTTTTATCCGTGGACAAATCATTTTTATGCACAGTTAGAGTCTGTTAGTCGTCTACTTTGCGAAGCCATGTCGCACTCCCAATGAAGAGGCAAATCAATGCTTCTTCCTGAAAAAGAACTAAAACGTTAGCTGTTAGTATTATACTAGTATATATTTTCCATGGTAATCCAAACTTTAACTAAAAAAAGACATCAGTTCAAAGTTTTAACGTTGATGAACACTAACGTTTCTAAAATGCTATAGAAAAGTGGGAAAAAGAAAAGGTTAATTAAAATTAACAAACCCTGGCAAGGGCAAGTTCATGAGAATTCAGTGAGAAACCAGAAGGCTTAATGGATCCAATTCTCTCTAGCTTTGAAGCAGCAGGGAGAAGTGGTTTTTGGTTTTCCATTTTCTGGAAACCCCAAAATGAAAAAACTGCGAGAGAACTGTTTGTGTTTATATATATAGGAAGGTAGTTGTGTTTGCTTGGCTTAGTGAAGCAAATTGCCTGTTTATATAATGATGAATGGTCAATTAGAGCTTGACAAATACTTCATAACGTGTCTTTGTAGCAGTTTTTCTTTCATTTTGTTTTGATTTAATAGTTTTGCCAACTGTGTTTGTATTGGTTTTTTGTTTTTTGGTTTCTTATTTCTTTTTCACTTTGCTCCTTTTTTCTTGTGCTCTTTTATGAAATAGATAGCTTGCAAAAACACCATATTAATGCCATGTTATTAACTTTCTTATTCGATGATTTAATGAAAAGTTATTCGCAGAATATCTTATGACTAAGAAAAATAACTTTAATGGGAGGAGGATGTTCATGTGAACTTTTAGCTTTAGATTATGTAGATTTTGTACATATATATTTCCAGAACTTTTAATATGTTGCTCAAAACTTAACTGAAGTTTCTACTTCATGGTATGTATTGGTAGTCGATGTTCCCTAATTGAAGTTTATGAAGTTAGGTGCTGAATTATTCTATTCTAATTCTTTGTGTATTTTTTTTCACTTTTTTTGTGGATTATAAGGTATTGAGACATTCGCCATCGTGAAATGAGGATCTTGAGGAGATGCGGCGAACGATTTAACAACTTTTTAGGAACTATACGGATGAACAAGAAAAAAGAAAGCATGAAGAGAAGATTAGGACCGCACTTAGGAATGATATCGAGTCCCTTAAGGCTCAAGTGAACCACTTAATCGGCCTACCTCCCTCTCCGCCAAAAAGCCACATTTATGAATAGAACGAAAGTGATGGAAACAATATAAATGATGAAGAAGATGAGGGGAATCCAAAGATGAGGAGTGATTTTATGTTTGGTTGGATTGTTGTTTAGTTGGATGTTGACTTTGAATATTACATTTTAAAGTTTGGTTGGATAGTTTTGATGTTTGATGGGATAATTTGGATGTTTGGATAGTTTATAAAGTTTTATTGTTGTTAATTTGTGTTTATTTGTGGTTGCATTTCTATTTCTATTGTAATATTCTGGCTGGCAAATAGTACAACAAAAAATAAACTCCGCCTGCCAAAAATATACCAAATTTACCGAGGGACTTATCGATAGTGTTTTGTCGGAAAAATTATTTATTTGTCAATCCAGAATTCTTACTTACCAAGAGAGTCCGTCGGTAGACTTAAACCAAAATTTCAAATTGTAAGCAGTACGACATCCATGTTGTTGTAGAAAACTATGTGCACAAATACCCCATTTTAAAGACCAAAAAGCTTCAAATTATGAATCAATGTTTTGAAAACTAATATTGTAAATACTTCTAAGTTGGTGAACAACTAAATTACTACCACAAAAAACGATGTGGTTGTCTTAAATTACAACAAAAACCAGCTTGATGATCAATGAAGTAGCAACTGGAGAAAATTAAAAAATCGGTGGTTACAACTCGCAATCTGCTGGTTATAACTCCACTTTGATCTAATGTCATGAATATGTACATGTATCAACCACATAAGCATAAATTGGAGTTGTGATTACCACTATCTACCAACTATTATATCTAGTCAGAGGCGAATCTATCATGTAATATGTAGGTTCACGCTCGTATAAATTGGACTATATTTTTTTCTTTATAACAACTCAATACTAGCTTGTGAAAAGTATCCGCTTTATAAATCTCCTGGTGGAGCAAAATACACCTCTTCCTTAAACCACAAGTTTCTTTCTGACATATCCCTAAACTAGAAATGGATGCCCCAATAGGACGGGTGTAAACAAAGTTTCGCTGAAAATTGCTCAACCATATAAGCCACATAATTATAGTGAATCAACTTGTTCAAGGTATGAATTTGTTTAAGTGAAAGATCATTTATAAAACAAGGCTATTCAACCAAAAGCATCTTCAAACTATATACAATACTAAACCAGCAAAAGCCAAGGCAAATTCTTGTTAAGTGTATCATATTCACTATTTGTGCAAATTGCAGTTTCATTTCAAGATAGTAATCAAAATCAGAAAATATAGACAAAAGAAAGTTAAGTAGTAGTTCTTTACAAAGTCGACCTATATCTATATCTACTCGGATAGTTACACAAGTTCTTTACTGAGTTAAAAGCACCGTATAAAAGTATAGGTTTACTGATCAGACATAATCAGAACACAAGTCTTGCTTTATTTTGACAAGTACAATAATGTGTGGGATGAGAGAGACTTTAGCTTTCAACTTCAACATCACTGTTCATATTAGCCAAAAATAAGTCAATATAAAGAAGGGGAGAATAAACTGAGATGCTTTGTCTCAATAACAATATTATTCTCTTTCCCTACCCTTAATAGGAAACAATCTTAAGATCAAGGAGGGATTTCTTTTTTATTATATTTTTTCATCCTAAAGATCATATACTTTAGCACGTATTTGTTTTACTAAGTAAAAGGCTCTAATATAATTGCTATTTAAATTACTATACTTGCATTATAGAGTAATTTTTAAATTTAATAAAACGATGCTGAATGCTACTTTAAGTATATAAAAGATGATAAATACAGAGATGAGACTCGCTTTGCCGTTAGCCATACCTTTAACATTTAAGAATTTGAGTCTCTCTTTCCCAATGAAAGTCTGTTATAGCTGCATAGTCCTCTCCTTTCATCTAGATTACTATACTTGAGATTTTTAACCCAATATGTCAAAATCAAAACTAACTTAAATGACAGAATGTAGGTTTTTAAAATATCTTTGATCCAACTCCATAGATTAATAAAACTAAGAACTGCAATAAAAAATATATTTAAAAAAGAAGAAGACAAAATATTCTCAATATTGCACAATATATTATATATAAAAGGGATAAAGACTAAATAGATAACAATAAATGGGTTGCTGATGTTGAGCAAGTAACACCTTTATGTCCTCAATTATAGAGTTGCTCTATGCACTATTTCCACAACAAAGATGACATATGCCCCTTGGTAGTTATAGTAGTTCATAACTAAAGAACCGAAGTATCTTACACACCAAATTACCTTCCTAGCAAAAGAAAGACGAAAGCACAAATAATTGAACAGAAATTGAAATTGTAGCTTCACTATTGATCTGCTTTCCTTCATTCACTTTTAGTTTGATAAAATGCTTTATATATTTACCTTGTAAAATGAAGAATACACAATGAGAAGCACTTTTTGGACCGTGAAGCTGTGAAATTAGAATAGCGTGTTCCCTTATGTCATTATATCTACCACTTATTATGAATAGAGCTAAAATTTGTTGATTTAGAATCATAAAAAAGGATTTACAAAAACCAATTAAGAAGTGAAGACAATCACCACATTCATAGAAAAATTCTGATATAATATATTAACTTATTACAATTCCAAAAAATAGTTATATGTAACGACTCGACTGGTCGTTTTGAGCATTTGCACTTCGCTCGGCAGTTTGAAGGTACGAGTATCTCTGCATGATGTATTATGACTTGTGAGAATTGTCGGTTTTGATTTTCAAGATCGATTTGGAAGAATGAACTTTAATATTGAAGCTTTAAGTTGGAAGAGTTGACCAAGTTTGATTTTTTAGCATTTGACCTCGGATTGGAGTTTTGATGGTTCGTTAGGTTCGGATGGTGATTTTGAACTCAGGCGTGTGCCCTCATTTGGATATTTCTAGAAGGATTCGGCACTAATTGGCGAAAGTTGGAAATTTGAAGGTTTGAAAAGTTCACAAGTTTAATCGGAAGTTGACTTTGAGGATATTGGATTCGGATTGTAGTTTCGGAAATTGAAATAGCTTCGATACATCATTTGGGACTTGTGTGCAAAATTTGAGTTCATTCCGGGTTGATTTGATATGTTTCGGCGCGAGTTTGGAAGTTGGAAGTTCAAAGTTCATTGATTTTGATTTGAGGTATGATTCGTCGTTTCGAGGTTGTTATACGTGATTTGAAGCTTCGAGTAGGTCCGTTTCGTCATATGGAACTTGCCTGTAAATTTTGGTGTCATTTGGAGTTGATTTGTTATGGTTCGGATGCTTGGTTGCTATTCTAGAAGTTCTTAAAGTTTATTGTGATCTTCATGCGTTTAGGCGTCCGATTCATGCTTTTAGAGCTTATTTTGATGTTTTGATCGTGCAAGCGAATTCATGTTGTGTTTTAGGACTGGTGTGGGTGTTTGGTTTGGAGCCTCGGGGGCTCGAGTCAGTTTCAGATTGGTTTCATAATGATTTTTATGATTTTTGAGTGCTGGTACTGGTTTCATCGCATTTGCGATGTTTTTGTCTCAAGTGCGATTATTGCATTTGCGAAGTCTACCTCGCATTTGCGAACCTGGGCTGCTGGGAAAGGGACTCGCATTTAAGAAGAAAATGTCGCTTTTGCGAAGGCTGTTGAGTTCGCATTTGCAGACTCTGTATCGCATTTGCGATAAAGGCCTGGGCTGGGTAAACCAACTGGTCGCTTTTGCGATAGACCAGTGTTCGCATTTGCAACCTTTTTCGTCGCATTTGCGAAGGCAGCAAAAATTTTCGAGCTTCTCTTTTGCGAAGGGTTCTTCGATATGGCTTCCGAGACTTAGCTTCATTTTGCTATATTTTGAACCCTAGCCTCGACGGGAGGCGATTTTGCAGAAGGATTTTCATACCAAACTATCGGGTAAGTAATTTTAATCAACTTTCAATTATATTTTATGGTTATACATTACATTTAAAATTAAATTCATGAGAATCTAGGAAAAATTTGGAGATTTTATCTAAGTTTTGAAAATAAAAATTCGGGATTTGAAAGTCGAATATGACTCGAATTTGGAAACAAAATACGTATATGGACTCGTGGGGCTATGGGTGGTCAAGACTTACCCTTAGACCCCGGTTTGGACCGGGCAGATGATAAGTGGGGATTTTGACTACTTATTAGCGCCTTTTAGCTTTTATTTTAGTCTAAAAGCGTTTAATTGTGTTTCCGAAAACTAGTGAAATGTGCTTAATTGCAGGAATATTGGAAGATGAACTCCCAAGATGAAATCCAACTTAAGAAGGAGTCATCTGAACTCAAAGACATAAAAGGCACAGAAACTCGGAAGTGCGGACCGCGGAATACCATTTGCAGCTGCAGGTTGTGAAGAAAAACCATCAGAGTTTAGTGCAAAGTGCGGTCCGCACATGAATTGTGCGGCCGCAAAAGCTGGGCCAAGAGCAATGTTCAGAGAAGATGCATTTCAAGTCCCCCAAAAGTGCGGACAACACAAGAATTATGCAGCCGCAGAAGAAGAGCTATGCGGCCGCAGATATAATTGTGCGGACCGCCAAAGAGCAAGATGCGGCCGCAGTTACAATTATGCGGACCGCAGAAAGAGTGCATTGCAGCAGCAGACCAGAATTATGCGGCCGCAGACTTTCAATCTTGTCAAGCTGAAGAAAAGTACGGACCGCACATGGAATTGTGTGGTCGCAGAACCTCTTGAAGGGCAATTTTTGTCCGAAATTTTCAGCCATGTATAAATAGACGAGTTTCACATTTTTAGGCAAACTTTTGATATCAGCTGCTACAGTAGTCGTTTCCTTTTACTCTTTTTAGTAGTTTTTCATATTTTGAGCTATTTTAACTTAGATTTTATCATTTTTATCTTGTAATATGAGTTTAATTATTATTTCTTCTTCAATTTCTTTCATTTTATGTATGAGTAGCTATCACTAGGGTTGTGACTCAACCCTAGTGTGTAAACTTAATGGGTGTTTAATTTAATGCCTATTTATGGTTGGATTTTTATTATTTAGCCTTGTTCTTGCTTTTATTTGTGGAATTAATGGTTGCAAATATTAGTTCATGCCTATTTGACTTGGTCTCTACTTGAGAAAGAGAGACTTAGTCTTGGAAAACTTAGCTAACAAGAAATTGGGTCAATCAAGATATTGATAATCTCAATTAAAGGGTTTAACATAGAGATAGTAATAACCCGACTTGAGCTTTTTATCAACCGTTTTCTTCAATACCCAATAGGACATGAGAAAGCCAAATCGGGCAAAATCACTCTCTGACCGAGAGGTATTGAGTGGGTAACTGGGTGTTGATAGCTATAATACACCCCGAGTAATAAAACGAGCTTTAAAGTTTATATCCCGTTAGGCAAACACCTAGGTGAAGGTCATAACCCTAGGCTTTTTATAACATTTGAAAAAAAAAATCTCCTAGTTTTATTTCTCAATTTGCAATCGTAGTATAAATTAGTTAAAACAACCAAATTTTGCGGAAGAGTAAATTTAAATATTCACACGGTACAATATATACTACTAACTCCCATCCATAGCTCCCTGCGAAATTCGACCCCGACTCTTGTTGGGTACTATTATTGCATCGACCATTTTCATAATCTTGAATTGAGGTGTGAAATTGGACGAGATCAATTTTTGGCGCTGTTGCTGGGGAACTAAAAAAACGGTGTTAGCTATATATTTAGGTGTGTTTTGGGAATATCTTCTTTTCCTTCCTTTTTAGTAACGTGTGAGTTATTGTAGGTGCAATCATGGCAAACAACAAGCTCGGAAACATAGCTTTGGGGGATGTCGACGTTGAGGATGACCGAATGGATGAGGTCCCTCTTGAACCTCAAGCCAAAAGACGAGGCCGAGCGCCTCAAGACAATGCGCCCGCTCCACCCCCACCTCCACCACGAGCGCCTCGACACTGTGTGTTGCTGAATGAAGGGTATGCAAGTGCTATAGTCCCTCCCCGTATTAGGACGGGCAACTTCCAAATAACTAACGTGATGCTCACTTTGCTCGAGTAACGAGGGTTCTTCACCGGTGCACCATGTCAAAATGCATATAAACACTTGAAGGCGATCGTAGATACGTGTTGGGGAAGCAAACAAACTAATGTCTCCGAGGATGCTTTGAGGCTAAGGCTTTTTCCTTTCTCTCTATGGGGGAAAGCTTTAGATTGGTTGGAACGTTTTCCAAATCATTCCATTCATACTTGGGATGAACTAGCAAAGAAATTTACTTCCAAGTACTTCTCTCTCGGGCACATGGCTATTATTTGGGATGAAATTCTAGCATTCAAGCAAGATCCCAATGAACCACTACACGAGATATGGGAAATGTATAGAACAATGGTGAAAGGGTGCTCCAACAAAGATATGAAGGAGAACATAATTCAAAAAACTTTCTAGAGGGATCAATACCACCAACCAATGTGTAGTGAATCAACTTGCCGGTGGAAACTTTATGACTACGCCTTATGCGGAGGCATGTAATATTTTGGATGAGATGGCGGATACTTCATCGGCGTAGCAATCTAGAGCTAATATTCCACAAGGTGATCTCAATGTGATTCTTCTTCATAAAGTGTTACATGACCATGGACAAGCCATAGCCGAGTTGACAACCACCATGAACCTATTGGCAAAGACTCAATTTCAACAAGTGCAAAACCCGAGGCAAGTCAATGCAATGGAGGGAGTAAATATGATGGGGAACAAGAGAAGAACAATAAGTCCACAAGTGTAACAAATAGTGGACAATTTTGTGCAAGATGATAGTGGATTTGATCAAGATGATTCCTATAATGATCAAGAAGAAGAGGTCCAATATGTGAACAACTTTCAAGGGCAAAGAAACAACTTCCAAGGCCCTAGTCAACAATAATGGAGACCTTTAAATAATCAAGGCAATTGGAATTCTCACAATCAAAGTAATTGTAATAACAACAACAATCAAGGCAATTGTAGTGGAAGCAATAATCAAGGGAATTGGCATGACAATAACAACCAAGGAAATTGGGGAGACAACAATCAAGGTGGGTGGAATCAAGGAAATCATGGGTCGGGTTTTCAAAGGCCCCCGATGTATCAACAACCGAGCAACCCACCTCCTTATCCTTCCCATGGTCCTAGTTCTTCCAAAATGGGCCGTATTGAGAACATGTTCAAGCATATGATAGAGAAGAATGCCGATCCCGATGCCCAACTTGCTTCACACAACGCATCGATTCAACTTAGAAGTACAAATGGGGAAAATCTCTGAAGCGTTAAATTCTCGTCCTAAGGGGGCATTACCAATTGATATGGTGGTGAACCCGAAGGGTGGGAACAATACGGGGCATGCCATGGCCGTTACTATAAGAAGTGGAAGAGGTGGGAATGCACCCACCTCAAGTAAAAGGCAACTTGTGGATGAGGAACAAGTGGTAGAAGAAGAGGAGATTCCAACCAACGTAGTGAAAGCAAATGATGAAGTGCGGATCGATAATGATGACACCGTGGAAGAGACTCAAGAGGAAGTGAACCTTTCTAGAGAGCATGTGATTGACATATTGGAACCAGTAGTGCAAAAGGCTAAGGCACCATTGCCTAAGCCACCTCCTCCATATCCTCAAAGGCTTGCCAAGAAAAATGGTGAGAATCAATTCAAAAAGTCCATTGATATGATGAAGAGTCTCTCGATAAATGTGCCATTAGTTGAAGTCTTGGAGCAAATGCTCAGATACACAAAGTTTATGAAGGACTTGGTGACAAAGAAGCGGTCGATAAATTTTGAAAATATCAAAGTCACTCACCAAGTGAGTGCAATTGTGCATTCGATGGCTCCTAAGTTGGAAGATCCGGTGCTTTCACAATTCCTTGAACCATTGAAAGTGTCGAGTTTGCCAAAGCTCTTTGTGATCTTGGGGCGAGTATCAATTTGATTCCTATTCGGTTTTCAAGACCTTGGGAATTGGGCAACCAATACCCACATCTATGAGATTATAAATGGCCGATCGTACAATGAAGAGACCCGTTGGGGGTGATTGCAGATGTATTGGTTCGTGTTGATAAGTTCATTCTCCTGGCAGATTTTGTTATCCTTGATTGTGAAGTGGACTATGAAGTGATTATTCTTGGAAGACCTTTCCTTGCTACGGGGAAGGCCCTCGTTGATGTGGAAGCTGGAGAATTCACTTTTTGGGTGGGTGATGAAAAGGTGGTGTTCCACGTGTGCAAATCTATGAGCCAACCGAATAGCAATGGAGTGTGTTCATTAGTGGAGTTGGTGGCCGATGTGATTATTGATGATACAAGTGCCACGATTAATGTGGGTGATATGTTGGACGCCGTCTTGCTCAACTTCGATGATGACGAGATGGATGGCTTCATGGAATGTGTTAATTCTTTGCAAGGAATGGGGTCATAGAACTATGCACCCTGAAAACTTTCCTTGGATCTTGGGAATAGGAAAACTCCTCCTACAAAGCCTTCAATTGAAGAGCCTCCTATCTTGGAGTTGAAGCCATTGCCTCCACATCTCAGGTATGAGTTTCTTTGCCCTTGTTCTACTTTATCGGTTATTCTTTCCTCTTTTTTGACTAACATGCAGGTTGACTCTACATTGGCGATGCTCCACAAGAGGAAGAAAGCTATTGGGTGGACTTTGGCGGATATTCGGGGAATAAGCCCCGCATTTTGTATGCCCAAGTTTAACTTGGAGGAAGATGCCAAACCCTCCGTTGAACATCAAAAGAGACTCAATAACCCACGCAAGACGTGGTCAAGAAGGAGATTATCAAATGATTGGATGGCGGGTGGTCTACCCTATTTCCGACAGTTCGTGGACTTCTACGATGCAATGTGTCCCGAAAAAGAGGGGCATACAGTGGTCACCAATGACAAGAACGAGTTGATTCCCACAAGAACGGTGACCGGGTGGAGAGTGTGTATGGATTATCGGAAGCTAAACAAAGTCACAAGGAAAGACCATTTTCCACTCCCCTTCCTTGACCAAATGCTTGATAGGTTGGCTGGCCGTGCTTTCTATTGCTTTCTATATGGATATTCGGGCTACAACCAAATCCTTATAGCCCCGGAAGATCAAGAGAAAACAACTTTCACTTGTCCCTATGGCACTTTCGCTTTCAAGCGGATGCCATTTGGCTTATGCAATGCATCGGCGACTTTTCAATGGTGTATGATGGAGATCTTTACGGATATGGTAGAAGACTACCTTGAAGTCTTCATGGATGATTTCTCGGTAGTCGGGGATTTCATTGATGATTGCTTGGCAAATTTGAATAAAGTATTGGCAAGGTGTGAAGAAATGAACTTGGTGCTAAATTGGGAGAAATGCCATTTCATGGTCGAGGAAGACATTGTCTTTGGCTAAAAAATTTCAAAGAATGGCATAGAGGTCGACAAGGCGAAGATAGAGGTGATTTCTAAACTTCTACCTCCAACTTCAGTGAAAGGCATGAGAAGTTTCTTGGGTCACGCGGGGTTTCACCGGCGTTTCATAAAGGATTTTTTTGAAGTGGTAAACCCATTGTGCAAGCTCTTAGAGAAAGATGCTAAATTTCACTTCAATGATGATTTCATGAGAGCCTTTGAATTGTTAAAGTTCAAGTTGATAACCACTCCCATTATCACTGCTCCTAATTAGAGTATTCCTTTTGAGCTCATGTGCGATACTAGTGATGGAGCAGTTGGAGCAGTTTTGGGGCAACGTATCAACAAGATTTTTCATCCAGTCTACTATGCTAGTAAGACCATTAATGATGCCCAAGTCAATTACACCATTACAGAAAAAGAGCTCCTTTCCATTGTGTTTATAATTGAGAAGTTCCGCCCGTACTTTAATGGGTGCAAAGGTTATTTGTTCATACGGATCATGTGGTATTTTTCTATCTTATGAGCAAGAAAGATTCCAAAGCTCGGTTGATGAGAAGGGTGCTATTGTTGCAAGAGTTTGATATTGACATCCAAGATCGAAAAGGGAGTGAAAATCAAGTGGCGGACCACTTGTCTTGTTTGGAGAGGAGGGGAGGCCGCATGATGGGCTTGAAATCAATGACTCCTTCACCGACGAACAACCCTTGGTTATTTCAATGAAGGAGGTGCCATGGTTCGCGGATCTAGCAAACTTCCTTGTGTGTGGAATCATCCTAGATGATTTCTCTTCAAATCAAAGGAAAAAGCTCAAACGAGATTGTCAAGATTATTATTAGGACGAGCCATACCTTTTCTAGATTTGCACGGATAGGGTAATTAGAATATGTGTACCAGACGAAGAGCAAAATGTTATTCTTGAGGCTTGCCATTCTTTGCCTTGTGGTGGTCACCATGGCGGAGCAAGAACGACGGTCAAAGTGCTAAGTTGCGGTTTCTATTGACGCAATCTTTACAAATATGCAAGTGATATGGTGAAACGATGTGCTAAATGCCAAAGGGCCGGTGGAATCTCGAAGAAGAATGAAATGCCTCTCACAACCATTTTGGAGATTGATACCTTTGATGTGTGGGGTATTGCCTTTATGGGTCCTTTTGTGAGTTCTTGTGGAAACACCTACATCTTGGTCGCAGTTGATTATGTGTCTAAATGGGTTGAGGCCATTGCTATACCCAACAATGAAGCGAGAAGTGTGGTGGCGTTCTTGAAGAGGAATATTTTCACAAGATTTGGCACTCCGCAAGCTATCATAAGCGATGGGGGGTTGCAATTTTGCAACAATGCTTTTGATACTTTGTTTAGTAAGTATGGTGTCACTCATAAGTTATGATTTCCTATCATCCCACAAGCTAGCGGTCAAGTGGAAGTCTCCAACCGGCAGATAAAGAGTATCTTGTCCAAAACAGTGAATACTAACCGGACGGATTGGTCAAAGAAGCTTGATGATGCACTATGGGTATATCGTACTGGTTACAAAACTCCTATTGGGATGTCTCCATACCGGTTGGTGTTTGGCAAAGCTTTTCATCTTCCGGTGGAACTTGAGCATAAAGCCATGTGGACTTTAAAGAAGTTGAATTTTGATTGGGATGCAGCCGCTAACTTGCGAGTTGCACATTTAAATGAATTGGATGAGTTCCGGTTGCGTTCATCCTTGTACAAAGAGAATATAATGTACCTTCATGACAAATACATCCGAAATAAGGAGTTCAAGGTTGGCGATTTCAACTCACGATTGAAGATGTTTCCCGAAAAGCTAAAATATAAATGGAGTTGTCACGATCCAAAATCCGCTGAAGGTCGTGATGGCGCCACATCGCCGTCAGGCAAGCCAATGGTAATTTACCAATTTAATTACTCATTTTTAGTGTTTTGAAATCCTGGTTTTCATTAATTGAAGAACACCAAATAGAATTTACCGAGTATATGAATGTATTTACACAATTATAACAACGAACAACCTGTAAAAATCCCCAAAACCCAGTGTCACAAGCACATGGGCATTTTCTAAGGAATATAACAATAATACAACATCTGTCCCAAATGTAATAAGACAGAATAAAATGAATAAAAAAATGGAGACTCGATGGACTTCGATTCATAGCCTGGAATGTAGCTCACATGAAGTCGCTCCAGCAGGTGCGCCAACGCGCTAAAGTGGTCATCAATGAACTTGTCAGATCTTGCACATTTAGTGCAGAAGTGCAGCATGAGTAGGTAAGTCAACTCGTACCCAATAAGTATCTAGCATAACCCTGGAGAAGTAGTGACGAGGTGTCGACATCGACACTTACTAGAAGTCCAAGAAATAATATAATAATCCATAACATGTATGAAGTGCACAACAATAGTGAAGTAAATCTGTAAATCTCAAAAGTTTCCAATTATTCCCTTGAATTTTCTCAATCTTTTATTTTATCTTCGTATCTCTAGAATTTATCATGTATCATCATCAAATAAACCCCGGGTACAAAATAAAATGCAGGCTTCAGTAGAGAGGTTAACTCGTGAATAATCGGGCTACAAGTGATATAATGCACGATTCTGCCGAGGATGTTCGGCCCGATCCAGAATAATGTGTACACTGCCAAGCGTCGAGCGGCACGAACCATAGATGCATCTATATATTGTCGAAGCGTTCGGCCCGATCCACAAGAAAAGGAAGGAAGTTACCGAATTACGAGACACGTGTTTACAACACCATACAGGAGTACAAAATAGATATAATTTTTACCGTTTCTCAAATAACTCACCCACAACTCAAAGTGTTAAGGCTTGGCCTAGTATACGTATAATTATTTCTAAATCAATTTCATTTATAACTTTGATTAATTAATGTCACCAACATGAGTTCAAATAAATTAAATATTACAGGATAAGATCCTAAGTCTATCCGAACATAAACATGCTATAGCTACGTACGGACTCTCGTCACCTCGTGTATATGTAGCACCCAAAACTAGTTGCACATAACAATAAATTTCACCTGGGAGTAGTTTCCCTCTCACAAGGTTAGACAGGAGACTTACTTCACTCCGAAGTTCCATGACCGGCTCCAAAGCCTCTCTAACACCTCAAACCAAGGCCTATCGATCCAAAACTATTCAACAAATTTGCAAACCCATCAGAATATATTCTAATATCCATAATTAATCATTTCAAACAATTCCCAACTCCGCTCGAAAAGTTCATAAAATCGACCCTCGGACCCATATGCCCGGATTCCGAAGATTATGTAAGATAAACTTTACCCTTAACACTACGAACTAAAATATATAACTTATTCCAAATTCCATGTCCAATTTCGTGGTCGAATTCCAAAAATACCAAACCCTAGGTTTTCTACAAAAACCCACAAGTTCTACTAATTTCATGTTTAAATCCATATACAAACTATGCATTTAACTTGTAATAGTTGGAAATCGCTTACCTTGTGTTGTTTGATGAAAATCTCCCCTTGAAGCTCTCCAAAAATTGCCCTAACCAAGTAAAAATGAGAGAAAATGGGTGAAATCCCGTTTATAAAAGAACCTTCTACCCAGACGATTTTTCGCATCTGCGGTCCACTAGCCGCACTTGCAGCTCCGCACCTGCAAAAATCCATCGCAGGTGAGGTCCCCTCCAAGCCAAGCAAAATCCACTTTGCGGACAACATTTCGCTTCTGCGGCCAACCACGCGCTTCCTTCGCTTCTGCGACCCAGCTGCCCCTCTCGTTTTCCGCTTCTGCAGAGCTCCCCTCGCATATGCGGGTTTGCAAATGCGGAAATACACTAGCATCTACGGCCATCCCAGCTAGTCCAAAGGTCGCTTCTGCGGCTCTGCACCTGCGGCCAAAATCTCGCAGGTGCGGTTACACCAGAAGCTGCCACCAGCCTTTTCATAAGTCCAAAATCAATCTGTTAACCATTCGGAATCCACCCAAGGCCCCCTGGATGTTATCCAAATATACCTATACGTCCCAAAATACAATACGAACTTAGTCGAATCCTTAAATTACGTCAAACAACATTAAAATCATGAATCGCGCCTCGAATCAAACTTATAAATTTCCAAATTTTCAAAACTTATATATCTTATGCCGAAACGTATCATCAAGTCTAGTTGACCTCAAATTTTGCACACAAGTCATAAATGACATGGCGAAGCTATTCCAAGACTTGGAATCCCAAACAGACATCGATAACATTAAAATCTACTTCAAGTCAAACTTAAAAATTTCTTAAACTTTCAAAATACCAACCTTTCATAATAAGCACCGAAATGCTCCCAGGTGATCCGATACTCAACCTGAACATATGCCCAAGTCCAAAATCATCATACGAACCTATTGGAACCTTCAAATCCCGATTTCGAGGTCGTTTACTCAAAGGTCATTCCTTGGTCAATTCTTCTAACTGAAAGCTTCCGCATTAGAGTTTTCTTTCCAAATCATCTCCGAATTTCCCAAAATTAAATTTCGACTACACGTACAAGTCATAATACTCGAAGTGAAGCTAGTCGAGGCCTCAAACCGCCAAATGACACGCTAGAGCCTTAAACGACCGGTCGAGTTGTTACATTCTCCCCCACTTAAGCATACATTTGTCCTCGAACGTGCTAAGGACAGCTCTGGAGTTGTCCAAAATCATTGTACAACACCTTGTGCACCTACTCATGCCACCACATTCCAGTTGAACACATTAGCTCGAGCCCGACTGAAAATCCTGCCTATAACCTTAGCTAACAAGCTTTAGAACCAAGTTCCAACATCCGAATTTCTTTACAAGGCCTGATTCTAACACACGAACACCGTAGCTATCACCACACACTGTACCAAAACATGATCATGCATCTATACTGAAGTCACACCATTCACCACATAAGTCGATTTCCCATAATAACATCCTCCGATCACAATATCTGTAATTTCACGAATCCGCTGCCTGCAATACATCTCATGACGCATATAAATCCTGCCCCAACTCTCGAAATACCGCCACGACGAAAGAGACGTGTAGATACTCATCACCACTTGCCGGATCAATAATTCATGGAGTCTCTCCTCCTGACAAGAACCATTACCTCATTCTAAACTAAATAGCTATATTTTCTCATTAATATACCTTATATAAATCTGATTGCACTAATTTCGGGTTCAATAATCTCGTCTCACCCAGTACAAGCTGCTCAGGCAACAACCGTCCAGACACTGCCAAAAATCTTATATGTCGCCCACAATGCGCCAACAAGCTATAACTTGAATGTGATACATAATGAAAAACAAACTTTCAAGAAGGACTACACAGCATGTGTAATGAATAAAACGGCCGAATAGATGCCGTAACCTACCTCAGGGGTGAAAAACAAGACACACAAAATAAGTATAAGGAACTATGCTCAATATCTCTCTATTGCGGCGTGCAACCCGATCTGACATGGCACTGTTGCAGCGTGCCACCTGATCCACATAACATGCCCGTGGCGGCGTGCCACCCGATCTGCACATAACAATCACGAAGAAAACACACATACCAAGCCGTAACGCTTATGCTTACGAAATGCCCGAATATTGACCACAAGCATGCCAAGTGCATAATGCCAAATCTTGCGGAGACGGATAGCGCCATATGTTACGAAACCCAAGCAAAACTAAGGTGCAATGATGACCTGCATCTCGAGAGCCACCTTCTCACATAACACCACAAGTTACAGGGGACCTTAACACGCGTACAAATAATTAAGCCATCTCACAACCCACACAGCACAATAGAGATTTACATAGAATAGCTGACGACGGGAATAACATCCCATGCCCGACGACTCCTCTATAACCAAATGCTATGACGAACGAACACCTCCGACCTAACGTAGAGCACACACTCACATTAGTCCCACCAATAGACCTAACACCGATTCTGATCATACCATACTGGCCAATGCCTTCTAAAGATCCACAATGGCCCTATTCATGACACATAAGAACATTCATCAAATCCGAAACAAACTCACACAGGCCACAACCCAAGGAATAGAACGCCTCTCAGGCATAAACTCTCGCATTTGCAATACTACCATAACCCTCATACTTGGTTGTAATCTTTAACAATCAAGTGGCTAGCATGCCAGACTTATACAAATCTCCCCGTGGGTTACACTCCCACGACCTTCCGCTCAGGTAGCAAAGTCCGCACATCCATACCACCGACTGTACTAATTATGTAAGGCAATCACAATCTGCAAATCAATGCACAATGCCTCTTCTACATAACACCATTCTCAAGCGACACTAAGATAACGCCATCTTACTCTGAACATCTGAATTCTTCCCTGCTCATCCGAGCTCGTGACATTTTTATCAACACCAACCAGCAGCCTTGATCCTCAACTTCCAATTCCCATGCCGCTCACTGTACCTATCATGCTGCTATGCGAGAATACACGAATTCATCATAACCCCTGAACTACCAATAGAATGACACTTCATCGGCTAGGACCTCTTTCACTTAGCTCATTTTTGAAGAGCCCATGCATCACGCAACTGAATTCCCAAACCGTAGAAACACAACATCAAACCGTGATCTAAATTGTCATATCTCTTCCGGGATCCATCTACACAACAAGGCCATTTGAATCAAATACCTCCCAAATCAATCAGGTTATGGTGACGGTTAAGCCCGCACGTACAACCACAAACCACAGGTATAACTTCACACAACGAAGGAACTGATCCTTGCCATAATCATGCTGATTCAGCCATTACTAACCGACCCGACTTCTTCCAATTTACCCTTGACCTGACTTAGAAATATGATAGCTCCATTCACAACATAACAAACTAAATTCGCACTAATCCAGAGTGACCCGAACCGCGCGGCCACATTCTCTCAATACCCATGACTCATCTCATACCTTCTTACGCGCACAATAGCATCCCCAACTGGTGCACCCATTCTTCCAGACCTTCCGCGAGTCTGAAGTTATTCCTTCCTTTCCTCTAATACTGCACTTTAATTCTTGAATCCACTAGGACTATTGTCGAGAGTCATCCACTCTGACCTAGTCCCAAATATGACCAAACTCCAATGCTCTACTAGCACATGAACACCCTCTCAAAGAAGCAACCGGCTGAACTCCTTTCCTTGTACATCACATTCATAAAACATAAACCCTGAGTCTTCCCAAAACCTGCACATGAATCGATAAGGCATAATATAGCGCACGTTTATCAATTTCTTTGCTGGATTACCCCCTGATGTCTCCTTTTCTTAGTCACAAATAATTCACCAATGTACCGATAACCGGAAGCTGAACAAGCTGGCCACCACGCGATTCAATCATAGACGGTGGGGATCCCCCACTTAGCTTTAAGCTACAATTATATAAACCTAGAACCTGCAAGGATTCCTCCTTAATTACCATGATCTCGCACCGTTAACTCGCCAGACTTCTCGAAGTCTTTTGTTAACCTTTTCATGAACATTCTGAATCACCAGTCACAATCACATATTTGACCTCTTACTAGGTAGCAAGTAGTATTTTTCGCCGAAGCTTCATCAACATCACACAACCACTAACCTGCTCACAGGAGATAACCCACCTGTAAAATTCCTCACCGACATCTTTCTGCGACGCTGCACTAGGTAAAACTACCACGTAATTAATAAATTCTCCTGATCCCGTGCTCGCCCACCATCTGTATAAGTCTACTCCTTCCCTGTTGACATCAACTAAAAGTTCAACAATACCATTCGAACTTGAGTCATATTGCACCTAAAATGACGATCCAACCTTCACACCCTTCTTCATTTCAAGCAAACCCCAGTCTTCCATACTCAATCTTTCTTCGTACAGTGACCATCATTCCAAATAAAATATGTAGGCCGAATCACCTTCCATCATGATTCCCAAACTGCCCTAAGCTTTCTCAAGGCACGCGACTATCTTGCCACGGAAACCATAAGCTAATCTGCCACTCTCAATTCAGTTAAACCATCTCATTCAAGCAACTTCTCGACCTCTATTTTTCATACTTGATCTGGTATTAATTCAACCATCGCGAGACATTTCCCGCAAAGTCTTTCCTCATAATTCGCTGCTCAAATGTTGCATCAAATAAAAATGCATCTCTGTGGCACTTGAACCAATAAAATGTTACTGACTCTAGGCCTCTTCGAATTTCATCTTTCTCGAGCCATCCACATTAGAAATACCAATTCGATTCTGAATCGTTGCACACAACTTTCTTTGGCAACCGCCCCTCAGGCACTATTTCACATCACGCTGCCCCGAAGGGAAAAACCAAGAAAATTGTAACACCGTCGAACCATAATGCGTTCAAACAAGACGACATCACCGCATCACATTGAAAATTCCATCACGCTCGACTATCAAATCTTGTTACTTCATCAACCTAACATGGACATCTATAGCCCGATTGCCTTTCCTACACTGGAATTAAATGCTGAACCTCTAAATCATGCATCGGGAAATCCTCCTTTCGTGTCATTTACTGTTGCGTTCCATACATAAGCACTCTACCATTTCACCAACATTGTATGATAACAACGCATAGACATTATAGCAATCCGTGCACGGTCTCAAAACCATAGAAGATACAGATACTAAGCTGGAACAAAAGAACATCCTTTCGCACGATGACGATCGTAGCCTGCTCGAACACGCAAGGAAAAACATTATGCACCACGTCTACAGTACCACTACAACTCCTCGACGCCCAATTGATAACAAACGCTTTGCGTTGCATAAGATTGAGTAGGAAGGAAATAAAGGCACAAGCCTCAATGGAATCAAACCGCACGATGAGGAAATCAATAAGGGAAGTGCTCCTAACAGCTCTGTAGCCTCTCGAAGATAAGTACAGACATTTTCGTATCAATCCGCAAGACTCTACTAGACTTGCTCATGAATCGTGAGACCTAAGTGAACCTAAGGCTCTGATACCAAGCTGCCACGACCCAAAATCCGCTGAAGGTCGTGATAGCGCCTAACACCGCTGTCAGGCAAGCCAACGGTAATTTACAAATTTAATTACTTATTTTTAGTGTTTTGAATCCTGTTTTTCATTAATTAAATAGCATCAAATAAAATTTACCGAGTATATGAAATTATTTACACAATAATAACAACGAATAACCCGCAAAAACCCCCAAAATTTGGTGTCACAAGTGCATGAGCATTTTCTAAGGAATATAATAATAATACAGCATCTGTCCCGAATGTAATAAGATAGAATAAAATGAATAATACAATGGAGACTCGATAGACTGCGATGCGTAGTCTGGAATATAGCTCACATGAAGTCTCTCAAGCAGGTGCGCCTACGCGCCAAAGTGGTCATCAATGAACCTGTTAGATCCTGCACATTTAGTGCAGAAGTGCAGCAGGAGTAGGTAAGTCAATGTGTACCTAGCAAGTATCCAGCCTAACCCTGGAGAAGTAGTGACGAGGGGTCGACATCGACACTTACTAGAGGTACAAGCAATAATATAATAATTCATAACAGGTATAAAGTGCACAACAATAGTGAAGTATATCTGTAAATCTCAAAAGTTTCCAATTATTCCCTTGAATTTTCTCAATCTTGTATTCTATCTTAGTATCTCCGGAAGTTGTCATGTGCCATCATCAAATAAACTCGGAGTACCGAATAAATGCGGGGCATCAGTAGAGAGGTTAACTCGTGAATATTCGGGCTACAAGCGATATAATGCATGATTCTACCGAGGACATTCGGCCCAATCCGGAATAATATGTACACTGCCGAGAGTCGAGCGGCACGAACCATAGATGAAATTGCCAAGGCATTCTGCCTGATCCACAAGAAAAGGAAAAAAGTTACCGAATTAAGAGACACGTGTTTACAACACCGTATGTGAGTACAAAATGGGTATAATCTTTACCGTTTCTCAAATAACTCGCCCAGAACTCAAAGTGTTAAGGCTTGGCCTATTATACGTATAATTATTTCTAAATCAATTTCATTTATACCTTTGATTAATTAATTTCAGCAACATGAGTTCAAATAGATCAATTACTACAGGATAAGATCCTAAGTCTACCCGGACATAAACATGCTATAGCTACGTACGGACTCTCGTCACCTCGTGTATATGTAGCACCCAAAACTAGTTGCACATAACAATAAATTTCACCTGGGAGTAGTTTCCCCCTCATAAGGTTAGACAGGAGACTTACCTTGCTCCGAAGTTCCATGACTCCAAAGCCTCTCTAACACCTCCCCGTCAATCCAATAATATTCAAATAATGTGCAAACCCATCAGAATATATTCTAATTCCCATAGTTAATCATTTCAAACAATTCCCAACTCCGCTAGAAAAGTTCATAAAATCGACACTCGGGCCCACAAGCCCGGATTTTGAAGATTTTCGAAGATAAAATTTAACCATTAGCACCACGAACTAAAATATATAACTTATTCCAAATTTCATGTCCTATTTCGTTGTCAAATTCCAAAAACACCAAACCCTAGGTTTTCTACCAAAAACCCACAATTTCTACTAATTTTCATATTTAAATCTATATACAAACTATGTATTTAACTTGTAATGGTGGGGAATCACTTACCTTGTGTTACTTGATGAAAATCTCCCCTTGAAGCTCTCCAAAAATTACCCCAACCAAGTAAAAATGAGAGAAAATAGGCCAAATCCCGTTTTTAAAAGAACCTTCTGCCCAGACAATTTTTCGCATCTACGGTCTACTAGCTGCACCTGTGTCTCCGCACCTGCGGAAATTTCATCGCAGGTCAAGTCCCCTCCAAGCCAGGCGAAATCCGCTTATGTGGAAAACATTTTGCTTCTGCGCGACCACTTCTGTGGCCAACCATGCACTCCCTCCACTTCTACGACCCAGCTGCCCCTCTTGTTTTCTGCTTCTGCGGAGCTTCCCTCACATCTGCGGGCTCGCAGATGCAGAAATACACTCGCATATGCGGCCATCCCAGCTATTCTAAAAGTCGCTTTTGCGGCTACAGTGCCGCTTCTGTTGCTCTGCACCTGCGGCAAAAACCTCGCAGGTGCGGTTACACCAGAAGCTGCCACTAGCTTTTTCGTAAGGCCAAAAATCAATCTGTTAACCATCTGGAATCCACCCAAGCCCCAGGGACCTTAACCAAATGTACCTACATGTCCCAATATACAATACGAACTTAATCGAAGCCTTAAATTACGTCAAACAACATTAAAATCATGAATCGTACCTTGAATCAAACTTATAAATTTTTAAATTTCCAAATTCTACATCTTGTGCCGAAACGTATCAAATCAAGTCCAATTGACTTCAAATTTTGCACACAAGTCATAAATGACATGGCGAAGCTATTCCAAGACTCGGAATCCCAAACGAACATCGATAACAATAAAATCCACTTCAAGTCAAACTTAAGAATTTCTTAAACTTTCAAAATACCAACCTTCCATAATAAGCGTTGAAATGCTCCCGGGTGATCCGATACTCAACCCGAATATACGCCCAAGTTCTTCATCATACAAACCTATTAAAACCTTCAAATCCTAATTTCGAGGTCGTTTATTCGAAGGTCATTCCATGGTCAATTCCTCCAACTCAAAGCTTCCGAAATTAGAGTTTTCTTTCCAAATCAACTCTGAACTTTCGAAATTAAATTCCAACCACACGTACAAGTCATAATACCTGAAGTGAAGATACTCGAGTCCTCAAACTGTTAAACGACGTGCTAGAGCCTAAAACAACCGATCAGGTCGTTACAGGAGTGGTCCCTTTGAAATTATTGGTGTGACACTTTTTGGTGCATTGGACTTGAAGAACAAAAATGATGAGGTATTCCGAGTCAATGGTCATTGGGTGAAGCATTATTTGGGACAAGTTGATGATAGCCACGTGGTGAGAGTTATTCATTTAAGTCTAAACATGACCCATTAAATGACACTGGACCCTTTAATTCCTAACAAATCCTTATTCAACTAATCTATTTAGCAATTGACTTTATACCTACAGAAGAAATCTAAACCTATAACAAAGAGGAACAACTGTAATGAAGAAACCAGCGTAGCAAATCCTCACGTGAACTCCCATTTCCACATAAAAATATCAAGAACAATATTCAACAATTTGAACAAGAATCACACAACAACTATCCATTTGAGACTCACGGTCATGCTTGACACCAACGTATAGATACTCGTCACCATGCCTATACGTCGTACTCAACAAGAAGCAATTAACAAATAGGACACAACTCCTAATTCCTCAAGCTAAGGTTAGACCGGATATTTACCTCGCTTTGCAACCAAATTCAAGATTCCAACAAACCTTCGCCTTGAAACTTTGTGTCCGAAGGCTTCAAATCTTAGTTAAGCTTTCGAATGTCGAAATATAAATTCCAGCAACAGATGAACAACTCACACAACAGTAATGCTCAATCCAATGTACTGCCGGTTCCATCTCCAAATCGACAAATCCAAGATTCCTTTCCAAATTTAATTACCCACTATGATTGTCGACTTTGAGATGAAAGGGGGAAGAAGGGAGAAGGTATAACTGAGCTGTATGCGTGGAAGGACGAGAATGCAAGCCAAAACTGGGGTAGGGGGGATGGAGGATTTTTACGCTGGAATTAGAGTATGAATTCCGAGGGGTAAATCAGTAGAGGAGACATGAAAGAAGCAGCAGCTGATTAGGAGAAGACTTCTAAGCAGAGGAGTAGTCTTCATTGGAGTTTGAAAAGATTTTAATTTTACTAAAGTAGAATTTAAAGCGTCGTGGGTTTTATCTAGCAATTGAATTGACCCACAAAAGTTGTTCTAATTCTTCTTAATTTGGTATGGATTTGTCGGCGTCGTTCTCCGACCCAACTTATGCTCTTTTTTTTTATTTAAATTAAAACATTCTGATAAATTATACAGACTGCACATGCAAATCGAGGTGAGGTAAAAAGGGATTTTTAAACCTCGGAACACTGAATTCAATCTAAAAACAAGTGATGACCCTTTGGGTCGTCACATTCTCCACCTCTAAAACAACCGTTCGTCCTCGAACGGACAGAAGAAGGAAGTACCTGAGTCAGGGAAAAGATGTGGATAACGGCTCCGCATATCGGACTCGGACTCCCAGGTCGATGCCTCAGGAGGCTGACCTCTCTACTGAACACGAACAGAGGGAAAACTCTTCGACCTTAACTGACGAACCTGCCGGTCTAGAGTAGCTACCGGCTCCTCCTCATAAGACAAGTCCTTGTCCAACTGGACGGTGCTGAAATCCAACACGTGAGATGGATCGCCGTAATATTTCCGGAGCATGGACACATGAAAAAATGGATGCACGGCTGATAAGCTCGGCGGCAATGCAAGTCTATAAGCCACCTCTCCCACTCGATCAAGAATCTCAAACGGACCAATGAACCTAGGGCTAAGCTTGCCCTTCTTCCCAAATCTCATCACGCCCTTCATAGGCGACACTCGGAGCAATACCCGCTCACCAACCATAAAAGCCAAATCTCGTACCTTGCGATCCGCATAGCTCTTTTGCCTAGTCTGAGCTGTACGAAGCCCAATATGGGAAGCATCACAATAAACTGTGTAAGGCCCTGAACCTGTGGGCAAAACTAACACTAGTGCCGTGGTCAGAGCTGTCTTGAGCTTCTGAAAGCTCGCTTCACACTCATCCGACCACCTGAACTGGGCACCCTTCTAGGTCAACTTGGTCATCGGGGCTGCAATAGATGAAAACCCCTCCACGAACCGACGATAGTAGCTTACCAACCCCAAGAAACTCCGAATCTCTATAGCTGATGCTGGTCTAGGCCAGTTCTTGACTGCCTCTATAACTTTTTTTTTTTGAATTAGTAACACATTCATATCATTGATAAAGAAGCAAGTGCACGGTTATGCACAACTTTTGTCTCCAACATATTCTAGAACAGCAAATGGATCTTTGTTCCATTTCTCCAACATAAAAATAAAAAGAGATGAATTCCTGGACCCCTTTTGCTTCCATCAGTTCAAAGTAGGACAACGCTTATAGTTGAAGTTCAAGACACAAAAAGATATAGATACGTTTTTCTATAACTGCTTCTATTTTCTGAGAGGAGTACCCTGCAAATAAATGTTTTCTATTTCTGATAAGGTTTCCAGGAGAAATAGAGCACTACCAATGTATTTTCAGCCTACTATTTCACACTCAAAATCATTTTTTTTTAAAAAGGTTCTTGACCAGTTTGATCATTAAAACCAAACCCTCAATTGAAACTTCATGTAATCCGGTTATGTTCAAGAAAAATCGAGAGAAGAAAGGCAGGCTTTCAAGAATTTGATATTGAGTTCCGTATCAAATAGAATTTGATATCGATCTAACCAAAGCATAGAAATGGGTTGAAGCAACAAAGATTTGACCATCCTTATAGAAGTTACAGAATATATGTTTACAATATTACAATTCGGCTGGGCCATTCCCACAATTCACCTGATTAAACAATATCCTATGAGTTCTACATAATAAGAACTGAATAATTGGCAGAGGGAACGTAAATATTTCCTGATTTTGGACCCACGTCATAAGTTTAGCATCAGCATAATTTGTAATTCCATTTAATAATAATAATCCAAATAAGCTACTAAAAGATAGCAAAACCAATTTCGAGAATTCAAAATAAATTTATGGAACTGATTCTTGAACAACGTAAATGACCAGATGTAACTGTTTTCTCGAAATGAGAGAGAATGCCAAATAGTGATTCAACTAGAACCATACTTGATTCTGCATGCAACACAATTTCACAGAAGCGATTATAATCTAGTTAAAGAAATTCAGAACATGTGACATTTTGAAGCATCCAAATGGCAACGGATTATATTTATACTAATAAGCCATAAGCTTAAAGTTCAAACACAAAAAAGGAGACAGACCTCTTGGGACAAACAATGCAGTATAAGCTGCCAGCCCTCCCTTGCTCCTTGTACCTTTTCTGAGTAGAAACACTCTCACTCAACTTTTTGGTGGAATATAGGAAGAACTTATGTACCAGTTGCTTAAATTCAAGTGAGTCTTCAGGCAACTCAGTTTTTGCACAAGCTACCTGATCCTTTAACCCTTCAACTATCTGGTCAGATCCTTCTGTTTTTTTTTTCATCTTTGACTCTTATCCAAACATTTTTTTGTTAGATGGTGTTTCCTATTACATTGAATTGAAACATAAGGTCTCAGTGAACTGGGATTCTCATGCACCTTTTGCTTTTTACCAGGATTATATGGTCTAATAAGGTGCCTCTGCCCTGATTTATTGAACTGTGATACGACAATAAGCCATCAGCGCTAGTAACTCTACCGTAAAAGTCCCTGCTATATGTCTTTTCTGCCTTTCCAAATCATTCGTCATCCTCAAAGCTTTCAGGCGACAGTAAGCCACTGCTCTCTTGATCAGCCCAAACCTCGTTTCTACAATCTAAATCTTGATTTCTGGCAATATTTTTCTTCTATTTACTGCCCACCTGTATAGACTTATGCCCCATTGTTTCTTTATCTAAAATGTATTTCCTCTTTACTGACCTAACTGGATAACAATCGGGGCCAATTACACCTGATTCAATTTTCTTTAACTGTATCCTATCTCCAAGCATTTCTGTTATAACCCATATTTGTACGTGTTAGATTACACCGTAAGATAGTCTACCTAGGTTCGAGAAGAGAATTACCGTTAAGACAATAAGAGTTTAATCCTATTGGTCTTAAACGATGCAAAGGTGTATAAGGGTGGTTAACAAGTATTAGAGGATAAACGAGTTAAGGATGTTGTAACTCGCGTTTTTGGGAAAATTGAGAGGTGGTTAACATCACCAAGAGGTCATGTTTTAAGGTATTTGGATGATATGATATCCGTTTCATAAGTCTTGAATTAAAACGAGTTATGAAACAAAAGTCGACAAAAGTTGTCGCAACTTAGGTTCACAATTTTACTTAAACGTTAGGTCAAATGTTTATGCGATTTTCTCACCATTTACAAGGAATTACGGGGTGATCTACCTACCAAATTAAAGGTATATGAGTCTAGTTTCCAATGCTTCAAACCGTTTGTCAATACGATCTCGGAGTATTGAGATAATTGTATTTCCGTAGAACTGCGCAGGCTGGTAGGTGACAAGTAGGTGCATCACCTACTTGCCAAAATTAAGGGCTAAAACTTAAAAGCCCCAAGTCGGTCAAGAGAGGGCTTTTAAAAGCTTCTAAAGCCAGATAATTCACTATTATTTCAAAGCTTCAAAACCTAAAAGAACCTCTGCAACCCCTCCCCAAAATAATACCACACAAACCCTAATTGATTTTCCCCTCTTTCAAGTTCTAGTTGAAGGTAAACCCTAGAGTTTGAGGAACCAAAGCAAGGGCTGAGTTAACTAACAAGAAAGGTGAGTTTACTGCTCTATTTAATACATTTTTTCTACTGTTAATTTTTGGTAAGTCGTTCTACGTGTGTAAGAACTCACGGGACGATGATCGGAAGCCGTGAGTTCGAGTTATTCACTTGTAGCGAACTATTTTTGTGAACTGTTTTGTGTTGCTGTAAAGCTGCGTGTTATACTACTGATTTGTGGAGTTTTGGATGAGGAAGGGTGTGGAGAAACACCATATATATTTAGGGTTGTGGCCTGATAGTTGTTCATAATATTTCCGGATCGTTTGACACGACTATAGTGGCCATTGTACGTATGCAATGATTGATTTGTGCGTGGACTGTTTTGGGAGGCTTAATATGATTCTTATTGATGTTGTTTGGTTGTTTGGTGACTGTTTGGACTTGTGTGAAGTCATATATATAGGGGAGGTGCTGTCCGTTTTATTGCAAAATAGGTTACAGTCGGTACATAATAGTTACGACGCTTGAACGATAACGCTAGTGTCATTTCTCTTATTGTAGACTAAGAAGTCATGGAAGTTTCATAGCTTGAGATTGGAAAGTATTGCAAGGTATGTGAGACTATCCTTTTCCTTCTTTTGCACGACTCTGACCGTACACAATGCAATGAACGAACCCCAAAGATACTCTACTCTTAGAAGGTAGCAGTACGTATATTGTTTCCCCTCTTATGGGAGGATTGATATGTTATTATTTCACCATGGTAGTATGACTCTTATGAGTCCAGCATGCATTATCTATTTTACTCTACCGAGCCGCACTATATTCGGCCGGGTATGGCACCTATTGTGCAACCAATGATCAGTTGGGTATGATAATG
>MCJB01041531.1:0-23551 GCA_002018475.1 Nicotiana obtusifolia | reverse complement strand
CAGAGGCATATGTATGAGATGATGATGAGGCCCACAGAGGCGTATATATGTATATGATGATTTTCAAAAGGATATAAATATATGTATATGCATATGCATGTCAGGCATGACATGGTTAGTCGCCCTCAGAGGCATTCAGATGGTACAGGTTGTATGTCTCTTACCCTGATGCTTATTATTGTTCTTGCATTATGTTTCCTGTCTTACATACTCAGTACATTATCCGTACTGACGTCCTTTATTTGTGGACGCTGCATGTCGTGCTGCAGGTCCAGACTGACAGATAGACGAGGCTCCCCCACTACAGTAGGCTACCCAGTTTAGCAGATATTGGCGAGATCCATCCTTCGGACTTGCCACAGTCTTGGTATGCATTCTGTTTTGGGCATGTCGGGGCCCTGTTCCGGCATAGGTTGCATTATGTACGTTTTTGTAGAGGCTCATAGACAAGTGTCAATTTATGCATAGACAAGCGATGGGTTGACTTATGTACAGTTGAATTGCCTTGTCGGCAAACGTATGTATTTTGTTTTATGGTTTTGCATTGCAGCCTTGTTGGCTATATTATGTATATAAGTACGTTCGTATCATGGTATAATATCACGTATCATTATATTTATTATTCGAGATTATATGCATATGACAAGCCTTATAGATAATAAGGAAAGTTAGATGAAGGGTACGCCGGCGCCCGTGGAGTAGGGTCCGGTGCCAGTTGCGGCCCTCCGGCTTGGGTCGTGACATTTCTTTTCCTTTAAGATTATGATTTCTTTTCCTCAATGATTAATATTTCTTAATTCTTGTTTTAGTAGGATTATATTTATAGTTCTAGTCAAACTGGGATTGCTAGTTGGTAGTCTATTCCTACTAGAAATCTTTTCCTTATTTTAGTATGGATAGGTTTTTTTAGCCATATTCTTATTCTAGTTTAATTAGGATTAATTTCTTAACCTTAGATTTTTCTCATTGTAAGGGCTATTCAAAGAGCTCAGTATAATAAAAATAAACACTGGTGATTAGTTTTTCTAAGCTCTTGCTTCAAAAACGTGATTTCTCTTTTGGTTGACACTTCTTTCTTTATTCAACGTTTCTTGCAATCTTGGGGGACTGAAGAACGAGTGAGTAAGATTCTTTTCATTTTACATTCTTCTCATCTGAGTTTGAAGAACGCTTTCGCTAGTTCTGTGAAAAACTTTACCAGGGTGCTTTTGTTTCTCTCTCTTGTTTGTTCTTTAGAGGTGCAAAATCTTGAGAGTACATCAATTTGGTAGTAGAGCACATGTTCCAGGTCTGAATTCTTGAATTGCTAACTTGTTCATCATGTCGCCAGACAAGAAAACAACAGGCTCAAGATCCTCTTCATGATGAACAACTTCAGATAGAAAGATTAAGAACTACAACCCTTGAACGAGACAATGAAGAAATTAAAGTGCTGCTAGATGACTTAAAGAAATCAATGTAGAATCTAACTGAATTGGTTAAAGGTTTGGCGATTCAAAATCAGCCACCAAATCCATCACAACGTCTACAACCTCCACCACCGCCAAGACACAATATACCGTTGCTACCGCAACATCTTCCACTTCAAGATCCACCAATTCAACTACGTAGAGCATGGCATATTGAGCAAGCGAAAGAAGCTATAGCTGACCAAGTCATGAGAGTACCGAGACGCCATGCTCACTATGATAAAATCTCATATTCGGAATACTCAGATAATCAAGGTAGTGAAGAGTATGACTCTGATGAAATTCAGTATCAATAGGATATAAGGAGACCTCAGAGAAGGCCACACAATAATAATCGAGAGAGGTATCAACGTGATGAAATTAAGCTTGAAATTACGGAATATGATGGCAAATCTTAAAACGATGAATTCATTAATTGGCTTATAACTATTGAGCATGTTTTTGATTATAAAGAATATTCGGATGAGAAGAAGGTCAATCTTGTTGCTATAAAGCTTAGAGGTTATGCATCGCTATGGTGCAAAAACCTCAAAAAAGGAGTGAGAGCTTGAAGGGAAAATATGAATTCACACTTGGGAGAGAATGAAATGAGAATTGCAAAAATAGTTCTTGCAAGAGACATATGAAGACGACTTTTACTTGAAGTTTCATTCTTTTACACGAGGAACTTTATTTGTGGATGAGTACACGAGAGAATTTGAATATCTTAGGCTCAAGAGTGATATTAAAGAAAAACCAGCCCGCTTAATTGCTTGATCTTTGGCTGGATTAAATAAGCCTATTGCAAATGTGATACGTTTGTAGCCCCATTGGACTTTTGGAGATGTTGTCAAACTGGCCAAGGTCGTAGAGACACAACATAGGGAAGCTAAAGCCACGTTTTCATCGATTACCATGAA
This sequence comes from Nicotiana obtusifolia, assembly GCA_002018475.1. Lineage (NCBI taxonomy): Eukaryota > Viridiplantae > Streptophyta > Magnoliopsida > Solanales > Solanaceae > Nicotiana > Nicotiana obtusifolia. Next base: position 21,183 of record MCJB01041531.1, on the reverse strand, counting down.
AAAGCCGAACACTTTCAACCACGAGAGTGCTAGTTTGAGCTCTACAAAGCCACAATTATCTATAACAAAATCAAGTGTCCATAAAGTTGAAGAGAATCCCATGACTTTAGAAGCTATTTGTAAAAAGAGATGCCATAGATGTGTAGGACTTGGGCATATACAAGCTGATTGTCCTACCAAAAAAGCATTCATCACCCTTGAAAAAGCAACTGATGAAGAAGATTATCATGAAGAGCAGCATGACTGATGCAATATTAAACGCGGAAACAAGAAAACAAAAGATAGAAGCAAGACGCTCTATGAATTATCAAGACAACAAGTAGGAACTAGTCTACTTACCTTCTTGATGAAATCAAGGAGTACCTATACTATACGAACGACCCTCAAGGCAAAGATTGTCTTGCAAATTGTTCGATCAAACAAGGAACGAGTTCAATTTTGAATCACAGCAAAATTAGACAAGTTAAGTCACACGTTTTTGGAGAGCACAAAAGCTTGGCCGAAATTTGTATTCAATATAATGTCAAAGGTACTAAAATAATGAAGTCTTTAGGCTTATATAGAATGAGCCTTGTCCTAAATCAACTAGGAAACAAATAACTAACAAAAAGGCCACAATTTGCCTAAGTTTAAAGAATATTCACGCAGGACCAAACAAGTAAGAATTAATGTCTTCCATAGCAACACAATTATACAACATAAACACAAATGTACATCTTCAACTTCTAATTTCGTCCATAGCCAAATTTGTGAATGCTTGAACGCTTGGCTCTTCTCCAAGGCTAACCAACGCCTTTTCTTGTCTTATCCAAAACATTGATTTGGATGGATGATTCTGAACTAGGAATCTTTAAGTTGGAAGAGTTGTCCGAGTTTGACTTTTGTGTATTTGTCCTTGGATCAAAGTTTTGATGGTTCCGTTAGGTCCAGATGGTGATTTTGGACTTTGGCGTATGTCTAGATTTGCATTTGGATATTTCTATAAGGTTTTGGCTCTATTTAGAGAAAGTTGACAATTTGAAGGTTTAGAAAGTTCATAGGTTTAACCGTGAGTTGACTTTGATGTTATCGGATCCGGATTAAATGGGGTCGATTGTACTCATACTACACTTCTGCACCTTGCGTGCAGATATTGGATGGTAGAAGCTGGCATTGAAGATGTACCTGCTCTCAGGATATAACTACCACTTGTCCTTGGTAGTTTTAGATTTCTAATCTATTTATATATATATTGCAAGCATATATTGTATTTATGGTCATACCAGCATTTGTAATCTAAGTCTTAGTTGCTTATGACTTGTACTACCTGTCCTTGGGTTATTGTATGGAAGTTTAGTTATTTCACTTGCTGATTTCTTATTAATTTAATTAGAATTGTTCTGACTGTTATTTGGCTTACTTAGTGGGTTGTGATGCAATAAAAATGCGGAAAACAAGATAAAAGGATAGAAGCAAGACGCTCAATGAACTATCAAGACAACAAGTAGGAACTAGTCTACTTACCTTCTTGATGAAGTCACAGAGTACCTACACTATACGAATGACCCTCAAGACAATGATTGTCTTGCAAATTGTTCGATCAAACAAGGAATGGGTTCAATTTTGAATCACACCAAAATTGGACAAGTTTAACACAAGAGGAATTGGGAGCAATGTTGCTGCCATTTTTTTGATTGAAAATAATGTCAAAGGTACCAAAAATAATGAAGTGTTTAGGCTTATATAGAATGAGCCTTGTCCTAAGTTAAATAGGAAAAAAATAACTAGTTAACCTAAATACTCTAGGAAAAGAATAACTAGTAAAAAGGCTAATAATTTGGCTGTCAAGTGACCACGCAGGGCCAAATAAGTGCCATTGTCTTATTCAAGATTAACTACAAAAAAACTAATAAGAGCTAGTTGAGGCGTTCATTGAGTTCTCGGCCTCAACTAGTGCACGGCCGCACGACCCTCCTTCTCCAAGGTTAACCAACGCCTTTTCTTGTCTTATCCGACATGCTACCGGCTTCTTCCATCATTGCGCAATCATAGCATGAATGTAGATTCTTCCAAGACATGAACGTAGCTTGATCAGGTTGGCCTGCATCATTCTCCCCTTCTTGAAAAGATATCGTCCTCGAAATCGAACCTTCTTCATCTTTCAAAGCGGCACTACCTGCAACACAAGGAGTAAGTCAGAAACGTTGAATGTCTTAGAAACACTATACTCACTAGGTAGGTGATGCAGGCCAACCTGATCAAGCTACGTTCATGCCATCAATGTTGGAGAAGACAAGAAAAGGCGTTGGTTAGCCTTGGAGAAGAGCCAAGCGTTCAAGCATTCACAAATTTGGCTATGGACGAAATTAAAAATTGAAGATGTACATTTGTGTTTATGTTGTATTATTGTGTTGCTATGTAAGACATTAATTCTTACTTGTTTGGTCCTGCGTGACTATTCTTTAAACTTAGCCAAATTGTGGCTTTTTAGTTAGTTATTTGTTTCCTAGTTGATTTAGGACAAGACTCATTCTATATAAGCCTAAAGACTTTATTATTTTCAGCACCTAACTTTGATATATTGAATAAAAATTTCGGCCAAGTGTTTGTGCTCTCCAAAAACCTGTGTGTTTGTATACTTGTCCAATTTTTGGTGCGATTCCAAATTGAACTCATTCCTTTGTTTGATCGAACAGTTTGCAAGACCATCGTTATCTTGAGGGTTGTTCGTATAGTATTGGTGCTCCGTCACTTCATCAAGAAGGTAAGTAGACTATTTCCTACTTGTTGTCTTGATAGTTCATTGAGCGTCTTGCTTCTATATTTTGTTTTCTTGTTTTCGCGTTTTAATATTGCATCAGTTGGTATCAGAGCTAGATTACATCAGTTGGTCTATAACATAGGCATTATTATTGATCTCCTGCAATACTTGGAATGAACCAACTCCTCGCGGGGAAAACATGTCCACATATTCCTGCAAAACATAATCAACAACACTAGGCAAGGGGTGAACGTTAGTAGAAACTTCATCATTGAAACTCAAGTAAACACCCTTATGAATTAGGCAAATTAAGAGTTTATAACTATCATTACCTACCAAATACTCACCTAGTTGCATCATGGCACAAATATTACCTAGCAGTGCCGATGTGCTAGCAGGGCTCGCGGCTTCGGATTTGGTCTCCATTGGAGCCTTAGCTCTAGCCGCCTCTTTCAATTCCCGCATGCATTTGTCATCATCACTAACCTGTTGCGGTGTTAAGGGCTTAAGTACATAACTCTTGCCCTCCAGCTTGGCCGTATAAGTGTTGGCCTTTCCATCATGATCAACACATCTATCAAATTGCCAAGGTCTGCCCAATAGTAAATGGCATGCCTGCATAGGCATTACATCGCACAAGATTTCATCTTGATAAGCTCCCACCTTGAATTTAATAAGTGCCTGCTTTACCACCTTTAACTCACCACATTCACTCAACCACTGCAATCGATAAGGATGGGGATGTTTCCTCGTAGGTATACTAAGTTGAGTCACTAACGTGTGGCTTACTACATTAGTTCAACTTCCGGAATCAATTATCATCGAGCACACCTTTCATTTCACCCTACATCTAGCATGAAAAAAGTTCTCATGCTGCACATCTCGTTCCTCCTATACGCTCATTGTGCTCAAGTTCCTACGTACCACTAAGAACATATTCACACTCTCATCTTCTAACTCTTCTTTGCCGCACTCAACAAATTTTGCCCCCTTATCTTCCTCAATCTCCTCTTCACTTTCTTCTTCACACACAGTACCATCATCAAGAATTAACATGGTCCTCCGTGTTGGACAATCCTTAGCGAAATTGTCCATAGCCTTTGCATTTGTGACACTAAAGATGCACTAGGAGAATTGAGTTGAGTCTTAGAATTACCTCCGGACCCCTTAGGTTCAACCCCAGGTGCCACGGCTCGGGCTAGCTTCTTAGGCTCTCGGTTTTGGCTTGCTATAGTCTCTCGGGTTTGGCTTGCTCCCCAAGTATTCGGCGTCTTCCACTCTTTGTTTCAACGTATGATAGTGGAATCAGAACCCCCTCTATATCAAGCTGCCCGACTTTCTTTAATCATCTTTTCGGCTTCAATGGCAACTAAGAACACATCATGAAGAGCAACAAACACATGTAGCCTCAACTGATTAGAGATATCATTATTCAACCCATTCTTGAATCGGATGATAGCCTCATCATCTTCTTCATCTTCCTTGTCAAGTGATAGACGAATCTTCTCAAAAGTCATCATAGTATTCTTCCATGGACTGCAACTCTTGTTTCAAATCATACGACTTCCATAACTACTCTTGCTTATGCCGTGGGTTTACATACTTACGGGTCATTATTTGCTTCAATTCCACCCAGATTATGCGTGCAGGCTGGTTATGTCTAATTCTGGATCTTTTCTTAGCCTCCCACAAAGATGAAGCATAGGAAACGAAAGCAGCAATGGCATATGCAGCCTTCTTCTCTTCAGACATATCATTAATTTCAAATATCCGCTCAATTTGACGCTTCCACTCTAAAAATCGGTCAGGATCACTAGTTCCTTTGAAAGCAGGGATAGTAACCTTGACGCTGTTCAACCCACTGTCTCGGACATGGTCTCGGCCCCCTCGGTTTGGTAAGATTGGTTGGAAGTCCTCATAATGCTCAACATGCTCATCAAAGTCATACTCTAAGTTCCTTCCACCAAAACCTCTAAGCCTCCCTCTCGGACCATGATTATAACCACGTCTTCCCACGTAGTCTCGACCTCCATTCCTCTGTCCAACTCTTGGATTCCGTGGCCCTAAATCATCATCTTCAAATTAGTCGAACTCGGGTTGATCATCCTCTCGGGCTGCTCTCATATTCCCTACGGGTGCTATGTTTCTCTGGGCTAGCATTAATGGTGGCATGACACCCCGGGGAATCCTCATGGTCCTGAAATTTTGAGCACCTCCGTTCCTCTGCTCGTTTTGGCGAGCTAAATCCACGAACTGCTCGGGTCTAACGGTGGAAGCGTCACTAGTTCCTTCTCCGGCGTGCTTTGGATTGCTAGGGGATCTTTCCATGTTCTCTATTCGGGCGCTAAGTGCCCTTACTTCGGCCAAGAGGTCGGCCAAAGTAATGTCCGTCACAACCTTTTCTCCTTCCGTAGCCATGCACCTGCAAAGAAATAAGACTAGAGAATGTGTTAAGCTTAGTTAAAAATTCTCTTTCTCACTTTTTGAATGACTCTCGGGTTCACTCAAATATTTGGGTAGGATTTCACACTTTTCTTCAAATTGACTTCCTCTAATTGACCAAGTTCCTTAGCAACCTTTCAAGTTCACAAGATCAATAGTTTTCTTCGGGGTGAGTGAAGTTATGTGACTCGATAGGCGGACAACTTTTTAAGTGAGAACAAAAAGCCAAGAATTATCTACGAAAGTGGAAATTCTGAGTTTTAGCACGAGGTCCTACTAGCTCAAAGATTAGTAATTACATAAGTGGTAATTACCTAAGAATTACTAATTAGAATTATTGTAATTAAGAAAGAATTTCGAATTAGTGGAAGGAGGAGGTTTTAGAAGCTTTCCCACTTTAGTTTGGAGAAGACCAATCCCCTCTCTCTACCCCTTAGGAATTCGCCCCCCCCCCCTTCCTTTTCCAACCCAATTTCATCCCCCTTATCCTTGTCCAACTAGGTTTTTCAACTTCTTGAAACTTCAGGTAAGGTTTATGTCCCCCTCTATCTTTGTAAATTTTGCTAAACGACATTAATAAAATACCTATTTAACCAAAAACAAAAAAAATTTCTTGAAACTTCTCCCCTTTGGATTGGGAGTTGTTTCCTTCTTGGACTAGAATTAGGGTTTCCTATTCTCCTCCCTTCTCTCCCAATTTCGGCCTTCTCTCCTCTCTATTTACCCGTTTACAAGACATCCAAAAACTATCAAATTATTGTTCAAGAACTTCAAGTCAAGGAAGACTTTCCAAGAACGTTTGAGGATTCAAGAACCTCTTCAAGAACAACGTAAAACTCTTCAAGAACTACAATTTAACTCCAAGAACTTCAAGATTCTTGAGTTACACAGTGTATACCTTCAAGAACAACAACTTCGATGTTCAAGAACTTCAAGATTTTTCAGGATTCAATCGTGCACCTTCAAGATTTCAACTAGAGTTTCAAGATTTCAAGATTATCGGTTTCTAACGATCAAGAACTTCAAGAATCAGTTCAAGAACGTTTCTTTAACAATAAATCTTCAAGTCTTCAATCCCTAGATGATTTAACAACTTCAATCAACAACAATAAAAGAAAGAAACTAGCTTGGAAGGCACCATCTTGCAGCTCCCCCCACACAAAAGGCGTGTCTTTTCTCACCAACTCCGTGACTGGTGCTGCTATGGTGCTAAAGTCTTTGACAAAGCATCTGTAGAAACTAGCTAGTCCATGGAAACTTCTAACATGCGAAACAGTAGTAGGAGTAGGCCAATCTCTAATAGCTTCAACCTCAGATTCATCTACTTCAACACCATTAAAACTTACAACAAATCTCAGAAATACAACTTTCTCTACACAAAAGGCACACTTCTTGTAATTAACATATAACTTTTCGGATCTCAACACTTCAAACACTTGCCTTAAGTGATCAACATGGTCATCTAAACTTCTACTATAAATAAGGATATCATCAACATGAACGTACTAGGTGCGATGGAGAGACCAAAAGGCATCACTAACCATTCATATAGACCAAACTTGGTCTTGAATGCAGTTTTCCACTCATCACCCGGTTTCATATGGATTTGGTGGTAACCGAACCTAAGATTACTAAGATTTGTAAATTTTTTGCTAATCTATCAATAAACTACTAATTTCATAAAAAAAAAAAAACCTAAGATCAATCTTAGAAAAAACACTTAAACCACATAACTCATCTAGCATGTCATCTAACCTAGGGATAAGATGATGATACTTTACCGTTATCTTGTTGACGGATCGGAAATCAACACACATCCTCCATGTGTCATCTTTATTTTGGAACCAAGATCACGGGTACGGCACACTAACTTAGACTCTCTCGAACTAGCCCCTTAGTCAATAGCTCATCTCCACTTGTCGTTGCAACTCCTTAGTATCCTATGGATTGCTTCGATATGCGAGTTTTTTTGGAATTTGTGACCCCGGAACAAAGTCAATTTGGTGTTCTATCCCCCTTAATGAAGGTAGTCCACTCGGCATCTCCTCGGGAAACATGTCCCTGTATTCTTGCAAAACATCACTAACAAACATTAGTAGAAACTTCATCATTAGAGCTCAAGTAAACACCCTTATGAATTAGGCAAATTAAGAGTTTAGAACTATCATTACCTCTCAAATACTCACCTGGTTGCATCATGGCACAAATATTACCTGATAGGTTCGATGTACTAGCATTGGTCATGGATTCAGATTTGGTCTCTATTGGAGCCTTAGCTCTAGCTGCCTCTTTTAGTTCCTACATGTGTTTGTAATCATCTCTAACCTATTGCGGTGTTAAGGGCTTAAGTACATAACTCTTGCCCTCCAGCTTGCCCGTATAAGTGTTGGCCTTTCCATCATGATAAATACATCTATCAAACTGCCAAGACCTGCCCAATAGTAAATGGCATGCCTGCATAGGCACAACATCGCACAAGATTTCATCTTGATAAGCTCCCACCTTGAACTTAATAAGTGCCTGCTTTACCACCTTTAACTCAGCACATTCACTCAACCACTACAATCAATAAGGATGGGGATGTTTCCTTGTAGGTATACTAAGTTGAGTCACTAACGTGTGGCTTACTATATTAGTGCAACTTTCGGAATCAATTATCATCGAGCACACCTTTCCTTTCACCCTACATCTAGCATGAAACAAGTTTTCATGCTGTACATCTCTTTCCTCCTGTACGCTTATAGTGCTCCAGTTCTCACGTACCACTAAGAACATATTCACACCCTCATCTTCTAACTCTTCTTCGCCGCACTCAACCAATTCCGCCCCCTTATCTTCCTCAATCTCCTCTTCACTTTCTTCTTCACATATAGTACCATCATAAAGAATTACCATGGTCCTCCGTGTTGGACAATCCTTAGCGAAATGTCCATAGCCTTTGCATTTGTGACACTGAAAAGAAGATGCACTAGGAGAATTGAGTTGAGTCTTAGAATTACCTCCGGACCCCTTAGGTTCAACCCTAGGTGCCGCAGCTTGGGCTAGCTTCTTAGTCTCTCGGTTTTGGCTTGCTATAGGCTCTCGGGTTTGGCTTGCTCCCCCAGTGTTCGACTTAATCTGATACCAACTAATACAATAAAAAATGCAAAAAATAAGATAAAAGGATAGAAGCAAGACGCTCAATGAACTATCAAGACAACAAGTAGGAACTAGGCTACTTACCTTCTTGATGAAGTCACGGAGTACCTACACTATACGAATGACCCTCAAGACAATGATTGTCTTGCAAATTGTTCGATCAAACAAGGAATGGGTTCAATTTTGAATCACACCAAAATTGGACAAGTTTAACACAAGAGGAATTGGGAGCAATGTTGCTGCCATTTTTTTGATTGAAAATAATGTCAAAGGTACCAAAAATAATGAAGTGTTTAGGCTTATATAGAATGAGCCTTGTCCTAAGTTAACTAGGAAAAGAATAACTAGTTAACTTAAATCAACTAGGAAAAGAATAACTAGTAAAAAGGCCAATAATTTGGCTAAGTGTCAAGTGACCACGCAGGGCCAAATAAGTGCCATTGTATTATTCAAGATTAACTACACAAATAACTAATAAGAGCTAGTTGAGGCGTTCATTGAGTTCTGGCCTCAACTAGTGCACGACCCTTCTTCTCCAAGGCTAACCAACGCCTTTTCTTGTCTTATCCGACATGCTACCCGCTTCTTCCATCATTGCGCAATCATATCATGAATGTAGCTTCTTCCAAGACATGAACGTAGCTTGATCAGGTAGGCCTGCATCAGGTTGGGTTTAGTGCCATCACGACTAAGTAGATTTTGGGTTGTGACAAGACATCAACCGGACTTGACCAATTAGTTAGCATTTGCCGTTATGAAGCAAAAGGGATAGCCTATCTCTAATAAATATTTGCTTGTTTTTTTGGGCAAAGACCACTAAGCAGATTAGAGGGTGGTTAATTATATAAATAAAAAAATCCAAATTCAATTCTTTCACCTTAAAAAGAACTAATCTTTGCATGAAATAATTCTAATGTCAACTTAGTAGCTATATCTTTAATTTGACAACAAACTATCAAAAACTGAACATAACAACACAAGAAGATCACTGTGGCCACATATATAGTGGAAATATTTTGTTATAGTGGAGAGTGGGGAGCAAAAAGACCAATGCAACAGAACGACTGCATGAATCGGGATTCACTTATTATGATAGACGACCGAGAATGAAAGACTCCGTGTTTGAATGTTGGTTGATCTTAGCTTAGTGTGCTAGCCATTTCGTATAGCAATAACGCTTTCTTAGAGCCATGATGTGATGCCATCTCCAAACATCTCCAAAGCTCTCACCAAGTGCTATGGAATCAAAACTAGGGGTGGCAAATGGGTAGTTTGGGCTTAACTTTGGGCGGTAAAAATGGGTTAAATTGATAAACGGGTCATTGCCCAACCTTGCCCAAAGTTTACTTGCACTGAGATGAGCTGGTTCTTAAATGTTAGGGTAACTTCTTTACTTTTTCTTGTGGTTTTTGGGTTTCTTATTTTTTTTTTTCTTTTTTCCCTACTAATCAATTCCTATTCTTCCTAGGTTTGGTCCTTCATTTTTCTTTTCTGTTTTTAACTCCATATTCTTATCCCTAAGACTTGTGATTAGTAAGGTTTATTAATAAATTTAAAGATTAACAACTAAGAGTTACTTTGTGTGAAAACACAAGAGAGGTGAGATCATTAGAGGAAAAAAGCTAAATTTGAGAGATATATATTGATTTTAATTATTTTGTTAAGATATCCCATCCAAGTAGTGATGATGAATGAAGGACTCTTAAAGAAGGCAAAATAAAAGCAAGAAATGATTTCACCTTGCAAGCTATGCGCCAACAATTCGAAAGGTGAAATTTGCAATTCCGAGAAATGAGGGACACCATTGTTGAGCAAAATATTACAATAGCTGAACTTAGGAGGGGAATAATGTTAGACCCTAAGCTAGGATAAATGTACCCCTTGCTCCCATTGTAAATCAAGGAAACCTATGATATTGATTTTGATAGGGTAGGAAGAGATAGGAGGGGAAAAAAAGGAAGACTAGTGTAACGATCCAGATGGTTGTTTTAAGTATTCTAGCGTCGTTCCCCTATTTATCACTTACTCTATGTTCATTTGTGATTATTTGACTTTATGGGGTGGTTGGTTTGGTTCCGGGGATGATTCAGAGTGAATTGAGACACTTAGTCCCAAGGTTGGAAGCTTAAGTTGAAAGAGTTGGTCGGAGTTTGACTTTTGTGTAATCAACTATGGAATGGAGCTTTGATGGTTCTAATAGCTTTATATGGTGATTTTAGACTTAGGCACTATGTCCGAATTTGGATTTAGAAGTTCGTAGGTTGATTTGGTGCATTTTGACAAAGATTGGAAAGTTGAAGGTTTAGAAGGATGAGAGGTTTGACTGAGAGCTGACTTTGTTGATATCGGGTTTGGATTTTGGTTCCAAAAGTTGGAATAGTTCCATTGTGTCATTTGGGACTAGTGTGCAAAGTTTGAGGTCATTCGGAGTTGATTTGATATAGTTCGGCATTAGTCTAGAAGTGGGAAATTTATTAGTTTCATTAGGATTGAATTGGGATGCGATTCGTAATTTGGATGTTGTTTGATGTGATTTGAAGCTTTGGCTAAGTTTGTATCATGTTTTAGGATGTGTGTTATATTTGGATGGGGTCTCGGGGACCTTGGGGGTGATTCAGATGGTTATTGGATCATGTTGGGTCTTAAAGTGTTGGCTGAAGCTTCAGGCTTCTGGTTTTCGCACCTGCGGTGGGTATGGCCGCAGATGCGGCGCCGCATGTGCAGCATTTTGGTGCGTAGAGGCAAAGTGGGGAAGGCTGGTGAAAGGTGTAGGTGGGGAGTATGACCACATCTGCAAGTCCACAGATGCAGATTGTGGGTCACAAAAGCGAAAGGTGACTGGGTGAGCTTGCACCACAGATGCGGAAGAACTCTGCAGGTGCGGACCCGCAGAAGTTGATGCAAATAAATTTGATCAAGTGTTATCAATGCCATCTATGAACAAGACAAGAAAAGGCGTTGGTTAGCCTTGGAGAAGATCCAAGTGTCCATAAATCTTGCTATGGACGAATCTTGTGTTGAAGATGTACATTTGTGTTTATGTTGTATTATTATGTAGTTTTGAATACATTAATTCTTATTTGTTTGGTCCTGTGTGACTATTCTTTAAATTAGCCAAATTGTGGCCTTTTTGTTAATTAGTTGTTTCCTAGTTGATTTAGGTTAACTAGTTATTCTTTTCCTAGTTGATTTAGGTAAAGGCTCATTCTATATAAGCCTAAACACTTCATTATTTTGATACCTTTTGACATTATTATCAATCAAAAACCGGCAGCAACTAATGTCAAGTGTTATCAAAAGAGGGGGAGAATGATGCAAATAAATTTGATCAAGTGTTATCAATGCCATCTATGAACAAGACAAGAAAAGGCGTTGGTTAGCCTTGGAGAAGATCCAAGTGTCCATAAATCTTGCTATGGACGAATCTTGTGTTGAAGATGTACATTTGTGTTTATGTTGTATTATTATGTAGTTTTGAATACATTAATTCTTATTTGTTTGGTCCTGTGTGACTATTCTTTAAATTAGCCAAATTGTGGCCTTTTTGTTAATTAGTTGTTTCCTAGTTGATTTAGGTTAACTAGTTATTCTTTTCCTAGTTGATTTAGGTAAAGACTCATTCTATATAAGCCTAAACACTTCATTATTTTGATACCTTTTGACATTATTATCAATCAAAAACCGGCAGCACATTGCTCCCAGAATCGTGTGAATTAACTTGTCCAATTTTGGTGTGATTCAAAATTGAACTTGTTCCTTTGTTTGATCGAACAGTTTGCAAGACCATTGTTGTCTTGAGGGTTGTTCGTATAGTATAGGTACTCTGTGACTTCATCAAGAAGGTAAGTAGACTAGTTCCTACTTGTTGTCTTGATAGTTCATTGAGCGTCTTACTTCTATCTTTTGTTTTCCTGTTTCCGCTTTTTATATTGCATCAGAAGTGGGTGATGGTTTGTAGAAGCGGAAGGTCAGGAGTTTAAGTCGATTCTGTAGATGCGCATTTTGACCGCAAAAGCGGACTTTTGGGCCGCAAAAGCGGGATCATTGGACAGTATTTTAAAAATGAGGGTTTGAGATTTTCTCTCATTTTGGAATTTTGGAGTTCGGACTAGGGCGAGTTTTGGAGAGTTTTCCACCTAGATTGAAGAGGTAAGTGACTTTAATCACTTTTGTCCATGAATATTGAATACCTATTGATTATTATACCTAATTTTCATGAATCTAAGTTAGATTTGGGGATTTTTGGTGATGCAATATTAAACGCGGAAACAAGAAAACAAAAGTTAGAAGCAAGACGCTCTACGAGTTATCAAGACAACAAGTAGGAACTAGTCTACTTACCTTTTTGATGAAATCAAGGAGTACCTGTACTATACGAACGACCCTCAAGACTACGATTGTCTTGCAAATTGTTCAATCAAACAAGGAACGAGTTCAATTTTGAATCACACCAAAATTAGACATGTTAAACACACGGGTTTGGTTGGGAGCAATGGCTGCCGAAAATTCTTTATAAAATTAATGTAAGGTACTAAAATAATAAAGTCTTCAGGCTTATATAGAATGTGCCTTGTCCTAAATCAACTAGGAAACAAATAACTAACAAAAAGGCCACAATTTGGCTAAGTTTAAAGAATAGTCACGTAGGATCAAACAAGTAAGAATTAATGTCTTCCTCTATACAATAATACAACATAAACACAAATGTACATCTTCAACTTCTAATTTCGTCCATAGCCAAATTTGTGAAAGCTTGAACGCTTGGCTCTTCTCCAAGACTAACCAATGCCTTTTCTTGTCTTATCGGATATTGATGGCATGAACGTAGCTTGATCAAGTTGACATGCATCATTCTCCCCTTCTTGAGAAGATTTCGTCCTCGAAATCGAACCATATTCATCTTTCAAAGCAGCACAAGGAGTCAAATTAGAGACATTGAATCTCTTAGAAACAACATAATAGCAGGCAGGTCTATGACATAAGCATTATTATTGAGATTCTGCAACACTTGAAATGGTCCATCTCCTCGCGGAGCCAACTTCCCTTTCCTATGGTTCGGAAATCGTTCCTTGAGGAAGTGCACCCAAACCCAGTCACCTCTCTTTAAGTCCAACTTTTTCCTTTCTTTATTCTTCTTGAACGCTACCTTTTCATAAGCATCCTCCAATGTTTTCCTCACCATAGCATGCAATTCGTGCAACGTGGCTGCCCGATTTTGTCCATCAATGCTAATAGCTGCATCTCTCGGCAAAGGAACAAGATCAAGTGGTATCGAAGGATTAAAACCATAAACACATTCAAATGGAGTAACGCTAGTCATTCGATGAACAGTTCTATTATATGCAAACTTCATAACAGGTAATCGGTCAGCCCAAGTGTCGGGCTTCCCTTTGGTCAAAGCTCGAAGAAGAGCTCCTAAGGTGCGATTAACAACCTTAGTTTGACCGTCGATCTATGGATGATGTGATGTAGAAAACAACAATTTGGTGCCAAGAGTACCCCATAAACACTTCCAAAAGTGACTCAAAAACTTAGCATCCCTATCACTAACAATAGTTCGAGGCACACCATGCAACTTTAATACATTAGCAATATAAACAAAGAAGCAACATGTTGTGCATCATCACATTTTTTACAAGGAATGAAATGAGCCATCTTAGAAAACCTATCAACAACCACATAAATGCTATCATAACCACCCCTAGATCGAGACAGCCCCATCACAAAATCCATCTAGATATCTACCCAAGGACTAGTAGGAACGGGTAAGGGAGTATACAAACCATGATTATTAGACCTAGACTTAGCTCTTTTACACTCAAAACACGCTCCACATATTCTCTCGACATCTCGCCTCATCTTAGGCCAATGGAACTGTTCCGCTAATATAGCTAAAGTCTTGTCTACCCCAAAGTGTCCCATCAAGCCCCCGCAATGCGCCTCACGCACCAACAACTCTCGCCATGAGGATTCGGGTATACAAACTCTCCCCTTCTTAAAAAGGTACCCATCGTGCCACTGATACTTCTTAGCTCGCTGCCCACTAGTAATGGCATCACACACACTTTTAAGTTTAGGGTCATGCTCATACATAGACTTAATACTCTCAAAACCCATCAACCTAGATGCTAACGTGATACCCAAAGCAAACTTCCTAGATAGTGCGTCAGCTACTACATTCTCTTTTCCCTTCTTGTAATAAATCACCTAAGGGAAACTCTCAATGAACTCTACCCACTTGGCATGTCATTTATTTAGTTTCTCTTGACCCCTAAGATATTTGAGTGACTCATGATCACTCCTAGTTACGAATTCCTTAGGCCATAGGTAATGTTGCCAATGAGCTAAAGCTCTCACGAGGGCATACAACTCTTTGTCGTACGTAGAGTAATTCAAGGCAGCCCCCTTTAACTTCTCACTAAAATAGGCAATAAGCTTCCTATCTTGTAGAAGAGCACCTCCAATTCCCACCCCCAAGGTGTCACACTCAATTTCAAACGCCTTACTAAAATCAGGTAATTGTAACAAAGGGGCAGAACTAAGCCTACATTTCAACTCTTGGAAGGCATCATCTTGCGGCTTCCCCCAGACAAAAGGCGTGTCTTTTCTCACCGACTCTATGAGTTGTGCTGCTATGGTGCTAAAGTCTTTAACAAAGCATCTGTAGAAACTAGCTAGTCCATGGAACCTTCGAACATGCGAAACAATAGTAGGAGTAGGCCAATCTCTAATAGCTTCAACCTTAGATTCATCTACTTTAACACCATTAACACTTACAATAAATCCCAGAAATAAAACTTTCTCTACACAAAAGGCACACTTCTTGTAATTAACATATAACTTTTTGGCTCTTAAAACTTCAAACACTTGCCTTAAGTGATCAACATGGTCATCTAAACTTCTACTATAAATCAGGATATTATCAAAGTAGACAACCGCAAACTTATTAAGAGACGGTTTAAGCACATGATTCATTAACCGCATGAACGTACTAGGTGCGTTGGCGAGACCAAAAGGCATCACCAACCATTCATATAGACCAAACATGGTCTTGAATGCAGTTTTCCACTCATCACCCGGTTTCATACGGATTTGGTGGTAACCGGACGTAAGATCAATCTTAGAAAACACACTTGAACCACATAATTCATTTAGCATGTCATCTAACCTAGGGATAAGATGACGATACTTTACCGTTATCTTGTTGACGGCTCGGCAATCAACACAACATCCTCCAGGTGCCGTCTTTCTTTGGAATCAAAATCACGGGTACGGCACATGGACTTAGACTCTCTCGAACTAGCCCCTTGGTCAATAGCTCATCCACTTGTCGTTGCAACTCCTTAATATCCTGTGGATTACTTCGATTTGCGGGTTTGTTCAGAATTTGTGACCCCCGAACAAAGTCAATTTGGTGTTCTATCCCCCTCAATGATGCAGGTCAACCTGATCAAGCTACGGTCATGCCATCAATGTTGGATAAGACAAGAAAAGACGTTGGTTAGCCTTGGAGAAGAGCCAAGCGTTCAAGCTTTCACAAATTTGGCTATGGACGAAATTAGAAGTTGAAGATGTACATTTGTGTTTATGTTGTATTATTGTGTAGTTATGGAAGACATTAATTCTTACTCCTTTGGTCCTGCGTGACTATTCTTTGAACTTAGCCAAAATTTGGCCTTTTTGTTAGTTATTTGTTTCCTAGTTGATTTAGGACAAGGCCCATTCTATATAAGCCTAAAGACTTCATTATTTTAATACCTTACATTAATTTTATAAAGAATTTTCGATTGCCATTGCTCCCAACAAAGCCTGTGTGTTTAGCTCTTCCAATTTTGGTGTGATTCAAAATTGAACTCGTTCCTTGTTTGATCGAACAATTTGCAAGACAATCGTTGTCTTGAGGGTCGTTCGTATAGTGTAGGTACTCCTTGATTTCATCAAGAAGGTAAGTAGACTAGTTCCTACTTGTAGTCTTGATAATTCATAAAGTGTCTTGCTTCTATCTTTTGTTTTCTTATTTCCGCATTTAATATTGCATCATTTGGACTATGTTATTGGAGAGTAAAATTTGAGGATTTGGGGGTTGAATTTTGGTTGGAAGTGGATGATTTTGGTATGGTTGGACTCGTAATTGAATGGGTGTTCGAAATAATTGAATTTTGTCAGGTTTCGAGGTGCGAGCCCGGGGTTGACTTTTTGATTTGAGTTAAAGATCTTAGCTTTGTCTTTTGGAATCACTTCCTATGACTTTTCTTGATGGTAATCCATTATTTGGCTATATTCGAGCCACTTGGAGATTGATTCACGTGGGAAGGGTTTGTTAGAGGAGTAATTTGGCTTGCTTGATGATGCAATATTAAACTAAGAATTGCAAGAAAATAAGATAAAAGCAAGACACTCAATGATCTACCAAGACTATAAGTAGGAACTACTCTACTTACCTTCTTGATGAAGCCAAGGAGGACCTATACTAGGCAAACAACCCTCAAGACAAATAAGGACTTGCAAATTGCTTAATCAATTGGAGGAACAAGTTCAATGTTGATTCACACCAAGTATTGGACAAGTCCACACAATGGGTTTTGGAGAGCACAAAGCAGTCGATTTTATTCTTAATAATAATGGTAAGGTGCTGAAAATAATGTAGTCTTGAGGCTTATATAGGATGAGCCCTTAGCCTAAAACAACTAGGAAAGGAATAACTATCAAAAAGGCCAATAATTTGGCTAAATGTAAAGTGACCATGCTGGGCCAAATAAGTGCCATTGTCTTGCTCAAGACTAACTAAGAAAAATAACTAATAAGAGCTAGTTGAGGCATTCATTGAGTTCTCGGCCTCAACTAATGCACGAACCTCCTTCTCCAAGGCTAATCAACGCCTTTCTTGTCTTATTCAACATGCTGCCCGCTTCTTCTATCATTGCGCAATCATGGCTCTTCATCACCATTAAGTAGATATCATGAAGCTCCTTAGCTTGACTCCTCATAAATGGTCTCGAAGGCACGAACGTAGCTTGATCAGGCTGGCCTGCATCATCCTCCCCTTTTTGAGAAGATTTCGTCTGCGAAATCGAGCCATCGTCCTCTCTCAAAGCGGAGGTACCTGCAACACAAGGAATTATGTTAGAAATGTTGAACGTTTTAGAAACACTATACTTACCAGGAAGGTCTATAACATAGGGGCCGATATTGATCTTTTGTAGCACTTGGAATGGACCATCTCCTCCCGGGGCTAGCTTCCCCTTCCTTTATTTCAGGAACCTCTCCTTTCGGTAGTGCACCCAAACCCAATCACCTTTCTTCAAGTCCAGCTTTTTCCTCCCTTTATTCTTCTTGGTCGCCACTATTTCATAAGCTCCCTCCAAGTTCTTCCTCACTTTATCATGCAACTTGAGCAACGTAGCTGCCCGGTTTTTACCATCAACACTGCCAAGAGGAGTAAGATCAAGTGGAATCAAGGGATTAAAGCCATAAACACATTCAAATGGATTTATGCTAGTCATTCAATGCACAACTCTATTATAAGCAAACTCCATAACAGGCAATCTATCAGCCCACGTCCCCGCCTTCCCTTTGGTCATAGCTCGAAGAAGAGCTCCCAAGGTTCGGTTAACAACCTCAGTCTGACTGTCAGTCTGTGGATGATAAGACATAGAAAATAATAGTTTGGTGTCAAGAGCACCCCACAAGCACTTCCAAAAGTGAATCAAAATTTTTGCATCCCGATCACTAACAATAGTACGAGGCGCATCATGCAGCTTTAACACATTAGCAGTAAACAAGGAAGCAACATGTTGTGCATCATCACATTTTTTACTGGGAATGAAGTGAGCCGTCTTAGAAAACCTATCAACAACCACATAAATACTATCATGAACACCCCTAGAACAAGGCATCCCTATCACGAAATACATAGAAACATCTACCCAAGGACTAGTATGGAGGGGTAAGGGAGTGTACAAACCATGATTACTAGACCTAGACTTAGCCTTTTTGCAGTCTAAACAAGCTCCACAAACACGCTCAACATCACGCCTCATCTTAGGCCAATAAAACCGCTCCTCTAATATAGCCAAGGTCTTATCTACCCCAAAGTGATCCATCAAGCCCCCACAATATGTCTCATGCACCAGCAACTCGCGCCATGAAGACTCAGGTATACAAACTCTCTCCACACAAAAGACACACTTCTTATAATTAACATACAGCTTTTCAGCCCTCAATACATCAAGTACTTGCCTCAAGTGATCAACATGATCATCTAAACTTCGGCTATAAATCAGAATATCATCAAAATAGACGACCACAAACTTATTAATGAACGGCTTAAGTACATGGTTCATTAGTCGCATAAACATTCTAGGTGTGTTGGAGAGACCAAAAGGCATCACCAACTTTTCGTACAGACCAAACTTGGTCTTGAACGCAGTCTTCCACTCATCACCCAGTTTCATACAGATTTGGTAGTAACCGGACGTAAGATCAATTTTAGAAAACACACTTGAACCACTTAACTCATCTAGCATGTCATCTAATCTAGGGATGGAATGACGATACTTTACTGTTATTTGTTGACTGCACGGCAATCAACACACATTCTCCATGTGCCGTCTTTCTTTGTAACCAAGATCACAGGCACAACACACGGGCTCAAACTCTCATGAACTAGCCCCTTAGCTAACAGCTCGTCCACTTGCCTTTGCAACTCTTTGGTATCTTGTGGGTTGCTTCGGTAGGCTGGCTTGTTAGAATTTGTGACCCCGGAAAAAATTTGACTTTGTGTTCTATCCTCCTCAATGGAGGCAGTCCACTCAGCATCTCCTCGGGAAACATGTCCACATATTCCTGCAAAAAATCATCAATAACACTAGGCAAGGGGTGAATGTTAGTAGAAACTTCATTATTAGAACATAAGTAAACACCCTTATGAACTAGGGAAATTAAAAGTTTAGAACTATCATTACCTTGTAAATATTCACCTAATTGCATCATGGCACAAATATTACCTGGCAGGGCTGATGTGTTGGCAGTGTCTACGGCCTCAGGTTTATCCCCATAGGAGACTTAGCTTTAGCCGCCTCTTTCAGCTCTTGCAAGCGCTTGTAATCATCACTAACTTGTTTAGGTGTCAAGGGCTTGAGTGTATAACTCTTGCCCTCTAGTTTGGCCGTATAAGTGTTGGCCTTGCCATCATGAACAACACACCTATCAAATTGCCAAGGCCTGCCCAACAATAAATGGCAAGCCTGCATAGGCACTACATCACACATAAGCTCATCTTGATAAGCTCCCACCTTAAACTTAATAAGCACTTGCTTTACTACCTTCAACTCACCAGACTCACTCAACCACTCCAACCTATAGGAATGGGATGTTTTAACGTGGGTAGGTTAAGTTGAGTCACCAGCGTTTGACTCACTATATTAGTGAAACTACCCGAATCAATTATCATCTAGCACACCTTTCCCTTCACCCTACATCTAGCATGAAACAAGTTCTCACGCTGCACATACACTCATGGTACTCAAGTTCCTATGCACCACTAAGTTCATATTCACTCCCTCATCTTCCACTACCTCTTCGTCACTTCGTCACACTCAACCAAGTCAGCCCCCTCATCTCCCCCAATCTCCTCATCACTCTCTACCTCACAAATAGTACCATCATCAAGAATAATCATGGTCTTTCACTGTGATGACCCATTTTATACCCCGTTTTATTTCGTTAATTATATTATGTGAAATCAAGTTGAGTAAGTTGCACTCGAAGTAAATCGGTAGGAAAGGAGACACTTGGTCTCTTTTAAGAAAGTTTAAGTCGTAAAAGTCAACCATAGGTTGACTTATGAGTTAGAAGGTTCGGATGTGAATTCCGATGACTCGGTTAGCTTCGGGAGAGGATTTATGACTTAGGAGAGTAACTGGAATATGTTTTGGAGACCCCGAACAAAACTAGTCTTGAATTGGTGAAGTTCGAATTTCTGGTTGATAGGCGGAATTTTGATCCGTAGGTCGGAACGAAATTCCGAAAGTTGCTGTAGATTCATTATGTAATTTAAGACTTGTGTGCAAAAATTTCAGGCCATTCGGACATGGTTTGTTCAGGTTCGGATCAAAAGAACGATTTAAAAATCTTTGGAGTCCTTAGGCTTGAATCTGATGCGAACTTGATAATACAATGTTGATTTTAGCGTTCCGATGGTTGGGACAAGTTTAAGTAAGATTATAGAATATGTGTTCATGTTTGGATAAAGTCCCGGGGATCTCGGATGAATTTTGAATGGTTGACGGGACTTAGTTTGCCGTTTCAAGAAAACGTCAACATCGTACCTTCAGGTATAATTAGTATAAAATTTAGAAAAAAACTTCAAATTCAGATTTGTTTGAGGCATTAGATCCGTATCAAAATTTCGGAGCCATAGCAAAAAGAATCGTCCAAATCGGACTCCGTATGAAAAAGTTAGGCTTATTTTCGTAAACGAGAAAGAAATCAGTTGACAGGTGAAGGTTCGCGACCAAAAAGCGATTCACATATTGGAAATGCGAATCGCGAAACCAACAATGAAGTCGCGGACTGAAGCAGAAGCTTAAGGTCAGAATCGCGACGAAAAAGCGGTTCGCATAATCGAAAAGCGAACCGCAAAATCGCCAACCACGTCGCGAACACGGACAGAAATCTGAGGGACGATTTCGCGACGTGAAAGCGATTCGCTTAATTGAAAAGCGAATAGCGAAATGGACATGGGGATCGTGAAGTGAGGCAGAAACTTGGACAACCTTTATGTCCAATTCGCGACGAGAATGCAGTTCGCATATTAGAAAAGCGAACCGCGAAATCCCTCTTTTGGTCGCGAAATGGGTCTG
>MCJB01041521.1:255631-278421 GCA_002018475.1 Nicotiana obtusifolia | reverse complement strand
AATATGGGGACTTGGGGGAAGGGGGTGAGGACAGTAGCATAAAAAAATATTTTCCGGAAAAAGTTTTCCTCCCACCAACCAAACGATGGAAAATAAGTGATAAAACCACTCATTTTTCCATCAAAACATTTTCTAGAAAAATATTTTCCTTCTCACCAAACACACCCTTATTCACTATAGTAGTCTCTCATTATTTCTAGTAGAGGAATGCAGATGCAGACGAATCCAGAGCTTAAGCAACCCCCAAAAGTTTCTTGATATCATTCTGCAAAAATAAAGGCAGAGACATTAATCAGTTACACTCTTAACTAAGAACAACTATAGGAGAGGAAACTGGTGGATTCTTACCTCCATGCTAGCTGGAGCAGTGGTTGGAGAGTAGCGATCAACAACGTTTCCTTCTTTATCAACAAGGAATTCGGAGAAGTTCCACTTGATACTATCCCCAAAGAACCCACCTTTGCTTGATTTCAAGAACTTATACAGTGGAGCAGCATTATCACCATTCACATCAACCTAAATCATTAAGCTAAGCAGTTAATACATACTACTTGTTTCTTCTTTTTTTCGATCTAGGAACTTGTAGCATTCTTGAATGAGGATATGTGCTACACAGATATGGAAAAATGAAATAATATGCATGACTAGAAGAAAAAAGTATTAGTGTTGTTGCAACCTTATCAAATATGGGGTACTCGGCCTTGAAGCGAGTACGAACACTCTATGAAATATGGGTTCTCGATCTCTTCAATGCTTCCAGGCTCCTGTCCACCGAACTGGTTGCAAGGGAATGCAAGAATTTCCAGACCTATGTGACAAGGGGAGGATATATCAACACGCTGAACTTAACATAACATAAGTATTTATTAAGTTTTCTTTGCAACGTGAAGGGGGTCTGGATAAGTACCTCTATTGCTTCGGACTAAATCAAGAGGAGTGTTTTCTGACATTAGTTCATTCGATCAGCATCAAATTTAGGAGAACTGAAAACGAACCTTGATCCTTGTACTTCTTGTATACCTCGGTGATGTCAGTATAGTTCGAATTTGTCAGGCCACTGCAGCAGAAAATGAAACCAATTGGTGCTTGTCAGCATATGTTAAGCATCATAACAGAATGATATCATAACTATAATGAATATTCTTTCCAACTATTCACACTAGAATTCACCATAAGACTGAACTACGAAGAAATAAACAGAACATTTTATCTGAAGCTGCTGCACATCAACTAGTTATTTGTGGTAGTAAAAAATTACTCCAGTACTTATCAGATTTCTTTAAACCAAGCAAAGTAAGAATGAGTATGTCCCCCATTAGAAAGTCGATTAATAATCCTCTCAAAATACAGTAGATCAATGTCAGATACTCATATCCAATCTAGAAATGTTCCATCACCACGTTTTAATAATCAGTTTTTGTAGTTGGCCACATACATAATATTTTTAGCATGGGAAAGGAATGCCTTATAGATAAGATCGGCTAGGATGATAAGGTTTTAGTTTAATTTCTCAGAGCAAACGTCTGAGAAAAGGCTGAGATGATGTTCAATTGAACTCTGAAAACCAGACCACGCTAAGTTCATATGACAGAAGATATATGGAAATGTAACAGATTACAGATCCACAAAATGTGATAGATCAACAGAATGGTATTCATACACCATCAGAATTCTGAGTATCAAACCGCAGTTAAATTACTATGCATTCTTTCACTTGATCGATGAAATACCAATTCCAATGTGGATGTCTGCTCGGGATACTTTCAGTCAATTTTTTGGGAAACAACACATGGGAACTTCACAATGAAAAGAAGCAAATAAAACCAGAAAAAGGGCTCCCAAACCCATAATGAATAAGATAACTATGAAGCTAATACATACCACTGTGATGCAACATTGACAATGATAAGGACCTTTCCCTTGTAAATGCTGAGATCAACATCATTATCCTTAGCATCCTGTAAAAGTCAAATGAAGTTCAGTAATACAAAATCTTATCAAGATTACAGCTTAAACTGTATTATCCTGAGAAAAAAAATACTCTCAACCATAGTGTTATATAAATGAAAAACACTTAAAAACCAATTTTTTTAACTATAAAGAAACAAAATCGAACCCTATGTTTGGATAACAAATACTGTGTTAGGATCGGGAAATCGGGTAGTGCGGAATTTAGCCAAACAACGTTATAGTGACAATAACAAAGACAATGCAAGTTGATAATAACAGCAATAAAGAAGATAAAGAAGACACAAATTTAACGTGGTTCGGTCAAGGTGACCTACGTCCACAAGCGGAGATGAACAAATTTACTATACCAACAAGAGTATAAAAGAGAGTACAAAATTAGCATAAATACTCTAATTAATCCCAAATACCCCAAGAGAATAACCTCACAAGATCATTCCAAAGAAAGGGTTCACACAAGTGTTTTCTAACACTCACTCTCTTACAAAATACTCTATAATGAAATAAAGGAGAAGAAAGAAAGATAAGAGTGAAAAGCTCTTGAATTGGTGTGTTTTCAAATAAGGAGAAGCTCCTTTATTTATAGCAAGAATTCCTTGACTTAATAGTGGATATTATGTCATGGCAAATGTCATGAAAACTTGGTCCACAAATTGTGTTATAGTAGATATTATGTCATGGCTTATAGTGGATATTATGTCATGGCAAATGTCATGAAGATTTGATCCCCCACTTAAAAATAAGCCAAATTAATGGTCATATTACAAATCTCCATCTTGGCCTAATTTTGACTTATATATAGTACATTTTGCTCTACCTTCTCCGCAACAACCCCAATGGACAAAATCATTCTTCATAAATGCCAATCAAGTTCAAGCAAAGCTTGAACTTGGACACTAGAAGAAGTTTTGTGAACATGTCAGCAGGATTATCTCTAGTGCTGATCTTCTAAACAGAGACTTTTCCTTCAACAATGATTTCTCGGATGAAATGATACTTTATATCAATGTGCTTCGTCCTCTCATGATACATCTGATCTTTAGTCAAATGAATGGCACTTTGACTATCACAGAAAATGGTAATATCACCTTGGTGTGAACTGAGTTCCGCAAATAGCCCTTCAATCATAAAGCTTCTTTGATCGCCACGGTTATTGCCATATATTCTGCTTTGGTAATAGATAAAGCTACTACATGTTGTAATGTAGCTTTCCAACTAATAGGCCAACCACCAATACAAAATACATAGCCTGTCATTGATCTTCTTTTGTCAAGATCACCAGCATAATTTGATTCTATAAAACTAACCAAAGTGTTAGTATTTTTCCTAAACTCCAAACATGTGTTTGAAGTACCTCTATCTGAGAATCCATTTCACAGCCTGCCAATGTGCTTTACCAGGGCAATCCATATACCGGCTTACCATGCTCACTGCTTGTGAAATGTCTGGACGTGTACAAATCATTGCATACATAATACTGCCGACTACACTAGAATAAGGAACATGTGCCATGTATCTCTTTTCTTCCTCTGACTACGGGGACTGAGCAACTGATAACTTAAAATGAGCAGCAAGAGGGGTACTAACTAGTTTAGCATCTTTCATGACAAACCTCTCCAAGACTTTCTCCAAATAGTTCTTCCGGGTCAGGAATAGCCTGTTGGCTTTTCGATCTCCTTTGATCTCCATGCCAAGGATTTTCTTAGCTGCTCCCAAATCGTTCATCTTAAATTCGCTTTTCAACTGACTTTTCAAATTGTGAAGTTCTGTTAAATCCTTAGCAGCAATGAGCATATCATCAACATAAAGTAATAAGTACACAAACGAACCATCATTTAACTTCCGGAAGTAAACGCAACTATCATACATGCTCCTCGAATAACCATGACTCAACGTAAAGAAATCAAACCTTTTGTACCATTGTCTTGGAGACTACTTTAATCCATACAAGGATTTCTTCAACAAGCAAACATGATCTTCTTTTCCTTCAATTTCAAATCCTTCGGGTTGATGCATGTATATTTGTTCCTCAAGTTCGCCATGTAAGAAAGCTGTCTTAACATCAAGTTGTTCTAATTCCAAATCATACATGGCAACTAAGGCAAGCAAGACATGGTTAGAGCTATGTTTAACAACAAGTGAGAAAATATCATTAAAATCAACTCCTCGTACCTAACTATAGCCCTTTGCAACTAATCGTGCCTTATACCTCGCATCTTCAACCCCCGGAATGCCATCCTTTTTCTTGAACACCCATTTGAAACCAACAATTCTTTTTTCTGATGGCAGCTTCACAAGAGACCAAGTACCATTCTTGTGGAGAGACTCAATTTCTTCATTCATTTTAATCAGCCACTTAGCTGAGTCAGAACCAGAAACTACTTCTGAATATTTTGATGGTTCTCCAATTTCTTCAGTTTCCTGTGCAACTGAAAAAGCAAATGCAACATAATCTCCGAACTTTAATGGTTGTTTACTTTCTCTTCTTGGTCTATATTTGGCTATAGAATACTCCTCTTCTTCTGGTTCAACTTCAGGAGTCTCAACTTCAGGAATTTCAGCTTCTGGCTCAACTTCAGGAGTTTCAACTATATTTTGCTCCAAATCTGATAAGCTTGGCTCAGAAGGAATGCCAATCTCAACCTCCACCTGCTTCTGTGTACTCTTTCCTTTATCTGTATTACAAGAACTAGAAGACTCTTTTCTAGAATGTAACATAGAGGATTCATCAAATGTTACATCTCTGCTAATTATAAATTTTGGTGCCATGGGATCAGGATACCATAGTCGGTATCCTTTCACTCCAGATGCATACCTAAGAAAAATGCACTTTTTAGCCATTGGCTCTAATTTTCCATCATTTACATGCATTTATGCATGGCAACCAAATATCATTAAATCAGAATAATTAGCAGGAGTACCTGACTACATTTCCTATGGAGTCTTAAATTTCAAAGGTGCAGAGGAGCTCGGTTGATAATATAAGAAGTTGTAGAGATAGCTTCTGCCCAAAAGGCATTTGTCAACCCAGCATTTGAAATCATCCAACGAGCCCTTTCCAAAAGAGTTCTATTCTTCCTTTCTCCCACACCATTTTGCTGAGGCGTCATTCTCACAGTATGATGTCGAGCAATTCCTTCAATCTTGCAAAATTCGTTGAATTCATCATTACAAAATTCCAAGCCATTATCTGTTCTAAGCCGCTTAACCTGTTTTCCTGTTTGCTTCTCAATCAAAACTTTTCATTGTCTGAAATTTAAGAAAACATCACTTTTATTTTTCAGGAAATAAACCCAAACTTTCCTTGAATAATCATCGATGAAAGTTAACATATACCCGGCACCACCTTTTGATGGGGTACGCGAAGAACCCCAAAGATCTTAATGAATATAATTCAAAGTACCTTTTGTTCTATGAATCGCTGGAGATTTGAAGCTGACTCTCTTTTGCTTTCCGAACACACAATGTTCATAGAACTCCATATTTTCGATACTTTGGCCACATAAGAGACCTCTTTTGCTGAGGATGGAAAGACCCTTTTCACTCGTATGCCCCAATCACATATGCCACAATTTGGTGATTTCAAAATTTGATTTATTTGATATTGAAACTACAGCAGCACCTGTAACAGTAGATCCTAATAGAGTATACAACGTACTAGATCTGCGTGCTTTCATGATCACCAGAGCACTATGAGAAACTTTTAGAACTCCACTTTCACCTGTGTACTTGCACCCAAGAGATTCTAGAGTGCCCAAAGAGATGAGATTTTTCTTCAAGTTAGGAACATGTCAAACATCGGTGAGAGTTATCACCACACCATCATGCATTTTGATTACGATTGTACCTTTTCCAATAACTTTGCAGGCAGCATTGTTGCCCATCAAGACAACTCCACCTCTAATAGATTCATATGTAGTAAATAAATTCTGATTGGGACATATATGATAAGAACATCCCGAATCTAAAATCCACTCATTGTTAGATTTGAAACTATTATTAGTTGCTAAAAAAAATAGTTTCCTCAGTCTCATCAGCAGCTACACTTGCTTCGGCAGTATCAGTAATTTTTGTGCTCATTTTCCTTTTCTGTATGCTTTTGTTTGTTTTTCAATTTAAAGCATTCAGAAATAATGTGACCTTTCCTATGAACATATTTGCACATGACATTTCTGTATCTGGATTTTGACCTTGATTTTAGGTCTCTCACTATCTTTCTTATTGGATCTACCTCTTATGAATAAGTTTTCCCCTTGGTTCCCATTAGTTTTCCTAGTAATATCTCTATCTATTTGTTCTTTTGATTTCAAAATAGATTTGATATCTTTATAAGAGATATTATCCATTCCATAAAGCATAGCATCTCTTATATGCTTAAACGACTGGGGTAAGGAAACAAGCAATAACACAACTTGATCCCCTCATCTTTGATTTCAGCATTTATGTTACTTAAATCCATAAGAAGAGAATCAAAAGTATCAAAATGTGTAAGTATAGAGGT
The DNA here is from genome assembly GCA_002018475.1 of Nicotiana obtusifolia. Taxonomy (NCBI): domain Eukaryota; kingdom Viridiplantae; phylum Streptophyta; class Magnoliopsida; order Solanales; family Solanaceae; genus Nicotiana; species Nicotiana obtusifolia. The sequence continues at coordinate 271,952 of MCJB01041521.1, read as the reverse complement.
ACCTTCAGCCATACGAAAAGTGTAGAGTTTTTTCTTTACATAAAGCCTGTTTTCTACAATTTTTTTCATATATAGGGTTTTCAGTTTTTCCCATATGCCTTTGGCTGAGTTTTCTGCTGCAACTTCACGCAAAACCTCATTTGAGAAATTTAAAATAATACCTGCTTTTGCCTTTTTGTCTATGACGGCAAACTCCTCGTCTGTCATTTATCCGGCTTCTTCTCCTTTCCTTGTAGTGCCAAATCTAAGCCATCCTGAATTAGGATAGCTTCCATCTTTAATTGCCACATTTCGAAGTTTGCACTTCTATCAAATTTCTCAACATAAGACTTTGTTAAGAGTCATTTTGGCTATTTAAACTAACCTCGTTAGATCTGGTTCTGATACCAATTTGTTAGGATCGGGAAATCAGGTAGTGCGGAATTTAGCCAAATAACGTTATAATGACAATAACAAAGACAATGCAAGTTGATAATAACGGCACTTAAAGAAGATAAAGAAGACACAAATTTAACATGGTTTGGTCAAGGTTACCTACGTCCACAAGCGGAGATGAGCAAATTTACTATACCAACAAGAGTACAAAATTAGCGTAAATACTCTAATTAATCCCAAATACCCCAAGAGAATAACCTCACAAGATCACTCCAAAGAAAGGGTTCACACAAGTGTTTCCCAACACTCACTCTCTCACAAAATACTCTATAATGAAATAAAAGAGGAAAAAGAAAGACAAGAATGAAAAGCTCTTGAATTGGTGTGTTTTCAAATGAGGAGAAGCTCCTCTATTTATAGCAAGAAATCCTTGACTTAATAGTGGATATTATGTCATGGCAAATGTCATGAAAACTTGGTCCACAAATTGTGTTATAGTGGATATTATGTCATGGCAAATGTCATGAAAACTTGGTCCACAAATTGTGTTATAGTGGATATTATGTCATGGCAAATGTCACGAAAATTTGGTCCACAAATTTTATTATAGTGAATATTATGTCATTGCAAATGTCACGAAGATTTGACCTCCACTTGAAAATAAACCAAATTAATAGCCATGACCTTAGTTTGCTGCTAGCCCTAAATGGATACCATATATCACTATTCTACACCTTCTGCTTATCTTTTTGTCGATGACTAAGGAGTCCTCGGGGCTTAGTGCTCACTGCTCACAGTTCAAAATTCATTGGATCCCCTCCGCCTTTTGTTGGCGTACGCCTAACCACACATCACAAGTTACGCGTCGCGCTGACCATTAACTTTTTTCCTCTAGCTTTAAAAGGGTCCGAAGATTCTCAACCGTATTCATTTAACAAGTTATCCCAACTACCTATACAACAGGTACTCTCTCTTTACACCAAACTCATAAATGAGTAAAATAATGAATTATCATTTAAATTTAAATTGTTGCTTATCTGGGTTATTCATATTCGTACAAACAACACATAATAATTTACAAACCCACAAAAGCAAAATGATGCCTCAAAACGCAAAACCCCTAATTTATAGACCCAAAAAAAAAAAAAAAGCATAAATGAAAACAAAAATGAGCGACCTTTACACAAAAGAAAACAAAAAATGAATTATCATTCTCATATTTTTCTTATGGTGGTGATTCATTTCTATACAAAAACAAATCACTTACAAACTGAGGAAATGCTGCCACATAACTCAATTTTTAATTCAGAGACTAATAAAACAAACAGAAACAAGATTTCTATTTATAAAAAAATAAATTTAGGGAAAACCCCAAAATATAACAAGTGAAACTGCTGACCTTGACAGTAAAGTCATAAATAGATTGAGGCTTGCTAGATTGGCTGACCTTTGTACTATGATCTGATCTTTAAACAAAACAACTCAAATCTCTTAGTGGAAACAATAGAATTGGAAATAACTGTTTGAATCAGAGGAGTAGACACAGAATTGAAATGGTTTGGTTTTAGAATCGAAGAAAATTGCCTATGGAAACTGAGATTTTTTCTTGGTATGCGAAGACGGGTTGCCGTTGCAACATAAATGACATATTTTTATATTTGAAAATAATTTAATTTTAAAATTTTATTTTATTTATTTTATCTTTAATGAAAAAAAATTTATAATCATATGTTATTGTTCCATAAAACTTTTAATCCTTAAATTTTTAAAATAAATTTTAATAACTTTTTTTTTATTAAACTTCGCATCGAATTAAACTATTTCATCTAAATATATAAATTTATAAGTTTTCAAAAGATGCTTTCTAAGGTCAAATATCTTAAACTTAAAACGTGTGTGGACATTGCATACAGATAAGGAGACGGTTTGGAACGTGGCACAAGCAGAAAGTTACTCGAGGCGAAATATAGGTGTACATGTTCATCATTGGACTTTCATATCTATATCTATATATCTATTATATTATATATATATATATATATATATATATATATATATATATATTAAGGAATAAAATTATTATATATAATTAGTATTATGATTAAGTCAAGTGGCAAGTTAAGAAATGTCAATAATATATAATTACTATATTCTATATTTGAGTTATATATATATATATATTTTATATATATATATATATATATATATATATATATATATAAAACTAAATTTGAATGAAAGGATAATTTTGAATTTATAGATAAAGTTTTTAAATTTGAATTAAAATAAAAGAAAAATTTATATTTTATTATCATGTTATCGTACTTAATTCGATTAATGATCATATGCAATCATGTTAGAAACTTTTATTATCTTTTCTAATTATTTAAATACTACTTCGCCTCTAGCAAAAAAGAAAAAAAATTACTCCAATATAACTATAAAAAAAAATTACATGTAAAACACGATAATTAATAGTTCTTTAAAACGCTATAGCTGGATTTGAATAAAGAAAATTCTTTTAAAATAAATATAATATATAGGGTACACGTTTATGTTTATCCAGAAAACAAAAAGGAGTTTAAAAATTGAATAAAAGTTCACTTACATATATAATAAGTAAACCTACGTACTGAAGAAAGAAATATCACAAAAATTCGTCAATATTAAAAAAAAATATTTTTCTTATTTTGAAAAATGTTTATTTGAAGAGTCAATTTGTATAAATGGACATCAAACAAATAACAAAACTTTGGCTATACAATTGCTATTGTTAATTTTAATTTAGCACCTTCTAGGAATTGAAAAGTATAAGCTGAAACCTCTTCATTTAGCTGCAGTCAAGCTAACATTGAAAGGGTATAATATTTTTTTCGTTGAATAATATTAGTTTTGAATCATTAGATTATGTGAAAGGTTTTTTTTCTCGAATTCGACAAGAGGATATTAGTTTCTAATTGATAGTTTCTATAGCGATTTTCAAGTGTAACAAAAGTATATTTTTTTAAAAAATTGGTATGACGTGAAATATATTTTTTTAAAATGTAAACAAATTATTCGAAGTGGGATTATTTTTTTAAGATATAATGTAATTTTAAAAATAAAAATATAAGATATTTTTGAATTTTAGAAGAGAGTTTTTAAAATTATTATAATAGAAGTCATATAATGGATAAAATAAAGAGACCGAAATGTTATGAAATATTAACATAAATATCAGGATAGATTTATTATTTACTTTTTATCTATTAAAAACTCTCTACTAAAATTTAAAAATATCTTATCTTATCTTTTTATTTTTAAAATTACATTATATTTTAAAAAAATAATCCCACTTCGAATAATTTGTTTACATTTAAAAAAAATATATTTCACGTCATATATATATATATATATTAAAGGAATAAAGTTACCATATATAATTGGCATTGTGGTTAAGCCAAGTGTAACGACCCGACCGGTCGTTTTGCTTTCTAGATCCCTGTTCTCCTAAATAAGACTCCCCGTATGTGCTTTTACTGTTTTATGACTTAGGGGGATGGTTAGTTCGGGATTTGGAAAGGTTCGAGTTGAAATCGAAACACTTGGTTCATTGGTTTAGCCTTAAAAGGCTAAGTTTGACTTAGGTCAACATTTTGAGTAAACGACCTCGGAATCGGGATTTGACAGTTTCAATAGATTCATATGATGATTTCGGACTTGGACGTATGTTTGGACCGGGTTTTGGATGACCCGGGGTGTTTCGGCGCTTAACAGTAAAAGTTGGCACATTGGAGGTTTTGAGTTCTTTAAATTTGGTTGGAAGTAGGATTTGCGGTTATTGAGGTCGACAATAGTTCTGTATGGTGATTTCAGACTTGTACGCAAAATTTGGTGTCATTCCGAGTAGTCTAAGTATGATTCGACGCGTTCGAAGCGATTTGGAAACTTGAAGTTCGTAAATTGATTCAATAGAGTTTTGGGGTGCGATTCTTAATTTTGTTGTTATTTTACGCATTTCGAGAGTTCAAGCAGGTCCGTAATATGTTTATGGACTTATTGGTGCATTTGGACGGGGTCCCGACTCGGGTGTGTTTCGAACCACCTAGAGCTAAGTTGGAAAAAAACCAGATTTCCAGTTCTGATTTCCTTCTTCGCGAACGTGGAAGGACCCTCGCGTTCGCGATGAAGGAATTAGGCTGGGGGAATTTTGTGCTTCACGTTCGCGTGATGGGGTCCGCGTTCACAAGGGTAAGGCGAGCTGGGTAGTGGTGGCAGCGCTGTCCTTCGCGTTCGAGAAGGTGCCCTCGCGTTCGTGTAGGGCAGGGTAGGTAAGCCTCCACGTTCGTGAGGCCCTGGTCGCGTCTGCAATGGCCAAGTTTTCTGGGCCTGGACCGTTTGCCTTCGCGAACGCGAGGCCCTTTCTGTGTTAGCGAAGAAGGGGCAATTGGGCAGTGTCTTTTTTTAAATCGGGACTTAGGCTATTTTGAGCTCATTTATTACACTCTTGGGCGATTTTGGAGCTTTAAAGAGGGAGATTTAAGCCTAGCTTTTCAAGGTAAGTAATTCCTACCCAATGTGAGTTTAATACATAGATTATGGGTAGATTTTAAGATGTAAAATTATGAAAATTATGGGTTTAGATGAAAAACCTAAATTTTGATAAAAATGAAATTTAATCACGAAAATGGTTATGGAATTGAGTGAAAATTATATATTTGAGTTCGTGAGGTTATGGGTAATATTTATCTTCAAAATTTTTTGGAATCCAGGCACGTGAGCCCGAGGGATGAATTTTAGGAATCCTTCAATTGGGATTGGGTAATCACTCTAATAGTTAAAATATGAACTTTTGAACATATATTGATTGATTTATGCCACATTTTCTTAGTTTCAGATTTGTTCGGCACCGAGTTGAGGCTTTAGAGGGAATTTGAGGCCGGAAAGTTAGCTTTGAGGCAAGGTAAGTCTCTAGCCTAATCTTGTAAGAGGAAATCATCCCTTTAGGTGTATTTTTGTTGTGAATTATATGTGTGAGGAGCTACGTACGCACTAGGTGACGAGAGTCCGTACATAGCTATATCCTACGTGATGTCCGGGTAGCCTTAGGCTTACACCTTGCTTCGTTTGCTCTATTATGTTGGTCATGCATATTAATTGTCTTAACTAGAGCTGAGATTAAGGATTTTAAGATTTAAAGTCTTCCATTTAAATTGCTTATGTGTGGCGAAGAATGAAAGAATTTTATAATAACTTTGAGAAATCTATGTTCACTCGCGTCGCAAGTATTTACGCGAGCGAGGTAAATCTCCTCTACTCTCATGGGAACGGGTCGTTTGCCTCGGTAGGTTAATAGATGCATCTGTAGTTTCTGTCTTTCGACCCTCGGCAGTGCACAGTATATTCTGGATCGGGCCGTACAACCTCGGCATAAATCGTGCGTGATAATACTCGGAGCGTAATTTTACTTGATATTATTTTATGGCTTGAGCGGTTATAATTATTCAAATGACAGGAATTGACTCGGAATTTGTTGATTGTGAAAGAATTATTATTCTCTGCTTGTTACTGAGTTGTATTAATTGTTTTACATAATCCACGTTTATTTATAATTTCTGCATTTTATTGTTAGCCCATAGTAAGTGTCGAAGTCGACCCCTCGTCACTACTTCTTCAAGGTTAGACTTGATACGTACTGGGTATATGTTGTTTATGTACTCACGCTACACTTCTGCACTAACTGTGCAGGTTTTGAGGCATGTGCATCTAGTAGTCATCCCGACGCATACTCCTGATACTCCGAGACTAAGCGGCGAGCTGCCTTCCGAGCCGTTCTTCAGCACCCGAAGTCTTTCTTTTGTGTTTTGGTTTCTATCTACTTCATTTCAGATAATAGTTTAGTATTTTGTATATTCTACTAGTAGCTCATACACTTGTGACACCAAGTTTTGGCACACACACTACTAGACTGTATGGTTTTGGGATTATCATTATTGTTATGATTGCACTTAGCTACTTCATCTTATTTATTTAAATTTGTTATTTGGTGACCGTTTAGTTAATGAAAATCTAATTACTTGAAAACTTATTAAAAGGAGAAATCACATGGTTAGTTCATTGTTGGCTTGCCTAGCGGCGGAGTTGGGCACCATCACGGCCTATAGGAGAATTGGGTCGTGACAACATGGTATCAGAAAACTAGGTTCACGTATGTCTCATAAGTTATGATCAGGCCTAATAGAGTCTTACGGATTGATGCGGAGACGTTCGTACTTATCTTCAAGGGGTTATAGAGTGTTAGGAAACTTCTCTTTCTTCATCTCTTATCGTGCAGTTGATGTGGTACTATGTATCTTTCTCTTATTCTCTCACAGATGGTGAGAATGCGTGCAGCGGATGTTCCAGACCCTGGAGGAGCTGCTTTCCTTGTTGCTAGAGGCCGAGGCAAAAGCAGAGGGAGGGCTCCAGCCAGTGGTAGGGGACGAGGACGTCCCAAAGTTTCCCCAGCTATGCCACCAGTGGATCCAGTAGAGGATCCTATTATTGAGGAGCGGGACGAGGTACCTGCAGCATAGCCAGCCCCGGTGGATTTTATGTCCGCACCGAGATTCAAGGAGGTCATGGGCCGTATGCTGCGGTTCATGGATTATATGACTCAAGCTGGTCTATTTCCAGCAGACCCAGCCACATCTTAGGCGGGAGGGGGAGCACAGACCCCTACCGCTCAGGCTCCAGGGCATGCTGCTGCTGTGTATCAAATCTCGGGCGCATTACTCGCGGTGGAGCTCAACCAGTTACAACAGCTATACCTGAGCCCATACCAGCTGCGGCCGACGATCCGCATAGGCTATTGGACATATGGACCAGGCTACAACCTCCTGTCTTTGGAGGTGAGCGACACGAGGATCCCCAAGACTTTATTGATCGGTGCAGGGACAAACTACACAACATGAGGATATTGGAGTCCCATGGGATGGATTTTACTACCTTTCAGCTGGAGGACAAGGGCCGTCGATGGTGGCAGTCCTATCTTCTTGGTAGACCAGCAGGTTCTCCTCCCATGACTTGGGATCAGTTTACCTGCCTCTTCTTGGACAGATATGTTCCACCCTCTCAAAGGGAAGATTTGCATGTTTCAGTTCGAGCAGCTCCAGCAGGGCTAGATGTCAGTGACCGACTGTGAGGCGAGATTCTATGAGTTGTCTCGCCATGCACTTATGATACTTCCGACCGATGCAGAGAGAGTGCATAGTTTTGTTGCAGGTTTGCTTTCTGCTAGCCAGGCCACTATGGCCCGAGAGGTTGAGATAGGGACTTCTTACGAGCTAGTTGTAGAGATAACTCGGAGGATCAAGGGTGTAGGTCAGCGTGGTTGAGAGCAGGCTACGAGGGATAAGCGGTTCTGGTATTCTGGAGAGTTCAGTGGTCAACCAGCTGGGGGCAGGGGTTAGTTCGTGAGGGGTCAGTCTAGCAGGCCCACATATCCAGCACAGCCACCTCCTCGGGGTGCTCCGATGCGACCTTATTTCAGCGCCATGCCAAAGAGTTCCTACCGGCCACCAGCTATTCAAGGTTCCTGTAGTAGATTCAGGCCATCAGGGTCAGACTTCTAGTCAGCAGTCCGTCATTCCGAGAGGTTGTTATGGGTGTGGGGATCCTAGCCACATGAAGAGGTTTTGTCCCAAACTTCGAGGCAAGGCAGTGCAGTAGGGACACCAGCCTATGATTAAAGCACCAGCTGCTGCACAAGCCGGCCGGCCGCCTAGAGGCGGAAGGCAGGTGGATAGGGGCCATCTTAGAGGTGGAGGTCAAATAGGTGGAGGCCAGCTAGGTGGCGCTCCAGCTAGGTTCTATGCTTTTCCGGCAAGACCAAATGTAGTGTCCATAGACGCCGTGATCACGGGTTTTATTTCTGTCTGCGGTAGGGATGCTTCAGTGCTATTTGATCCAAGGTCTACATATTCATATGTTTCATCTTTGTTTGCTTGTTTCCTGGGTATTCCTCATGAGTCCTTGGATACTTATGTTTATGTGTGCACTCTTGTGGGCGATTTCGTTATTGTGGATCGGATTTATCGGTCCTGCATTGTTACTTTCTATGGTTATGAGACTAGAGCGGATCTCCTGTTGCTCAATATGACCGTCTTTGAGGTCATCCTGGGCATGGACTGGTTATCTCTATATCACGCCATCCTTGATTGCCATGCCAAGACTGTTACCTTGGCAATGCCACAGTTGCCTAGATTGGAGTGGAAGGGTTTCTGTTAGTACATCTAATTAGGTTATTTCTTTGATGAAGGCTCGACACATGATCGATAAGGGTTGTTTGGCGTATCTGGCCTATGTTCGGGATACTACCGTAGAGACTACGGCGATTGATTCAGTGCCTGTGGTCCTGGAGTTCCCCGGTGTGTTTCCTTCTGATCTTCCAGGAATGCCACCAGACCATGATATCGATTTCTATATTGATTTGGCTCCTAGTATCCAGCCTATATTTATCCCACCGTACCACATGGCTTCGAAAGAGTTGAAGGAGCAGCTTGAGGAGTTGCTAGCAAAAGGGTTTGTCAGGCCGAGTGTATCATTTTGGGGTGCGCCATTGTTATTTGTGAAGAAGAAAGATGGGACTATGCGGATGTGCATTGATTACTGCCAGTTGAACAAGGTTACCATCAAGAACAAGTACCCCCTATCGCGTATATGATTTGTTTGACTAGTTGCAGGGTGCTAGGGTGTTCTCTAAGATCGACTTGAGATCGGGGTACAGTTGAAGATTCAGGATTCAGATGTTCCGAAGACAGCATTCTGGGCTAGATATGGCCATTATGAGTTTCTAGTGATGTCGTTTGGTTTGACTAATGCCCCGACGACATTTACGGATTTGATGAACATAGTGTTCAGGCCATATATTGATTCATTTGTCATTGTTTTCATTAATGACATTTTGATCTACTCGCGTAGCATGGAGGAGCATGAGCGGTATTTGAGAGTGGTACTTTAGACCTTGGGGGAACAGAAGCTATACGCTAAGTTCTCCAAGTGTGAGTTTTGGCTAGATTCTGTAATATTCTTGGGGCATGTTGTATCAGGGGAGGGTATTAAGGTTGATCCCAAGAAGATTGAGGCAGTTCAGAGTTGGCCTCATCCTACCGCAACGACTGAGATCAGGAGATTCATGGGGTTAGCAGGTTATTATCGTTGGTTTGTGGAAGGCTTCTCATCTATTGCAGCACCTTTGACTAGATTGACCCAGAAGGGTGCTCCGTTCCGATGGTTCGATGATTGCGAGGTGAGCTTTCATAAGCTGAAGACCGCATTGACTTCAACACCAGTATTGGTGTTTTCTTCCAGTTCAGGGATATATACTGTGTATTGCGACGCTTCACGCATTGGTTTGGGTTGTGTACTGATGTAGGAGGGGCGAGTTATTGTATATGCTTCACGTCAGCTGAAACCCCACGAGAAGAATTATCCGATACACGATTTGGAGTTGGCTGCCATTGTCCATGCACTTAATATCTAGATGCATTATCTTTATGGGCTGTCCTATGAGGTTTACACCGATCATCGCAGCTTGCAGCATTTGTTCAACTAGAGGGATCTCAATTTGAGGCAGTGCAGGTGTCTTGAGTTACTAAAGGATTATGATATTATCATCCTTTATCATCCGGGCAAGGCTAATGTAGTTGCGGATGCCTTGAGCAGAAGGCGGAGAGTATGGGTAGTTTGGCATTCATTTCAACAGAGGAGAGGCCACTAGCTTTGGACATTCAGCCCTTGGCTAAAAGGCTTGTGAGGTTGGATATTTAGAGCCTACCAAGTTCTTGCATGCGTCGTTACTCAGTCTTCACTATTCACGCAGATCATGGCTCGCCAGTTTGATGATCCGCATTTGTTATTTCTTAGAGAGACGGTACTACAGGATGGTGCCAAGGAGGTTACTATCAGTGAGGATGGTGTTTTGCCACTCCAGGTTCGTCTATGTGTTCCTAATACTGATGGGCTGAGGGAAAAGATTCTAGAGGAAGCACATAGTTCTCGGTATTCTATTCATCCAGGTGCTACGAAGATGTACCGCGACTTGAGGCAGCATTATTGGTGGCGGCGGATTAAGAAGGACATAGTTGAGTATGTGGTGAGATGTCTGAATTGTCAGCAGGTTAAGTATGAGCATCAGAGGCCATGTGGCCTACTCCAGCAGATAGCTATACCTGAGTGAAAATGGGAGCGCATTACTATGGACTTCGTAGTTGGGTTGCTGAGGACCTTGCAGAAGTTTGGTGCAATTTGGGTCATTGTCGACAGGTTGACCAAGTCAACACACTTTATTCCAGTTGTGACCACGTACTCTTCAGAGAGATTGGCCCAAATTTATATTCAGAAGATTTTTCGGTTGCATGGTGTGTTTATTTCCATCATATCTGATAGAGGACCTCAGTTTACTTCGCATTTCTGGAGAGCAGTACAGTGTGAGTTGGGGACCTGGGTAGAGCTCAGCACAACCTTTCATCCACAGATCGACGGGCAGTCAGAGTGGACAGTACATATCCTGGAGGATATGCTCAGAGCATGTGTGATTGACTTCGGAGGGCAGTGGGATCCATTCTTGCCTTTGGCTGATTTTGCTTAAGAGTTACGCGGATCAGAATGCACGTGATTTATCATTTATGGTGGGTGAGAAGTTTCTCTTGAAAGTCTAGCCGATGAAGGGAATCATGAGGTTCGAGAAGAAGGGCGAGAAGTTTCTCTTGAAAGTTGAGCCCAAGGTTTATAGGTCCGATCGAGCAGCCGAGACGAGTTGGAGAGGTTAATTATGAGCTTGCTTTGCCTCCCAGTCTATCGAGAGTTCATCCAGTTTTCCATCTGCCTATGCTCCGGAGGTATCATGCCGACAGGTCACATGTGTTAGACTTCAGCACGATTCAATTAGATAAGAGCCTGGGTTACGAGGAGAAGCCAGTTGCCATTGTTGATAGACAAGTTCACCAGTTGAGGTCCAAGAAGATTTCTGCAGTAAAGGTTCAGTAGAGGGGCCAACCAGTCGAGTAGGCGACTTGGGAGGCCAAAGAGGACATGCGGAGAAGATATCCACACCTATTCAGCACTCCGGGTATGATTCTAGACCCCTTCGAGGACGAATGTTTGTTTAAAAGATAGAGAATGTAATGACCCGACCGGTCATTTTGCTTTCTAGATCCTTGTTCCCCTAAATAAGACTCCTCGTATGTGCTTTTACTGTTTTATGAATTACATGGATGGTTAGTTGGGATTTGGAAAGGTTCGGGTTGAAATCAGAACACTTGGTTCTTTGGTTTGGCCTTAAAAGGCTAAGTCTGACTTTGGTCAATATTTTGAGTAAACGACCTCGAAATCGGGATTTGACGGTTCCAATAGGTTCGTATGATGATTTCGGACTTGGGCGTATGTTCGAACCAGGTTTTAGATGACCCCGGGACGTTTCGGCGCTTAATAGTGAAAGTTGGCACATCGGAGATTTTAGAGTTCTTTAAATTTAATTGGAAGTAGTATTTAGTGTTATCCAGGTCCGTTTGGGATTCCGAGTCGGGGAATAGTTCTGTATAGTGATTTAAGACTTGCGCAAAATTTGGTGTCATTTCGAGTAGTCTAAGTATGATTCGGCGCGTTCAGAGCGATTAGGAAACATGAAGTTCATAAATTGTTTCAATTGAGTTTTGGGGTGCGATTCTTAGTTTTGTTGTTATTTTACAAGTTTCGAGAGTTCGAGCAGGTCTGTATTATATTTATGGACTTGTTGGTGCATTTGCACGGGGTCCCAAGTGGCTCGGGTGTGTTTCGAACCACTCGGAGCTAAGTTGGAAAAAAACCAGATTTTCCAGTTCTAGTTTCCTTCTTCACGAACGCGGAAGGACCCTCGCATTCGCGATGAAGGAATTGGGTTGGGGGACTTTTGTGATTCGCTTTCGCATGATGGGGTTCATGTTCGCAGAGGGTAAGGCGAGCTGGGTAGGGGTGGCACCGTTGTTCTTCGCGTTCGCGAAGGTGCCCACGCGTTCCCGACTGTGAGGCCCCGGGCGCGTTCGCGATGGCCAAGTTTTCTGTGGCTGAGCCGTTTGCCTTCGCGAACGCGAGGCACTTTCTGCATTCGCGAAGAAGGGGCAGCTGGGTAGTATCTTGTTTTAAATCAGAACTTAAGCTATTTTGAGCTCATTTATTACATTCTTGGGCAATTTTGGAGCTTTAAAGAGAGGGAGAAAAACTTGATATGCGTATAATAGAAATCATTAAAGGATTTAAATTGTTCTTAAGCACATTAAGGTTTCCAAGAAATTTATTAAAAAAGGCTTCAAAAATTCTTATACGGATTGAAACAATCAAGGGGCATGTGGTATAATCGCCTAAGTGAGTACCTGTTGAAACAAGGGTACAAGAATGATTCAATTTGTCCTTGTGTATTGTAAAAAGACCTGGATCAGAATTTGTTAGAATCGCCGAGTATGTTGATATTTAAATATTATTGGAACTCCTGGGGAGCTTCCGAAAGCAGTAGACTGTTTAAAGAAAGAATTTAAAATAAAAGATCTTGGAAAGATAAAATTTTGTCTTGGTCTACAAATTGAGCATATGAAAGATGGAATTATTTTCCATCAATCAGCATACACTGAAAAGAATTTAAAGCAATTCTATATGGATAAAGCAGATCCATTGAGTACCCCGATGGTTGTGAGATCAATTGATATAAATAAAGATCCATTCGACCTCATAAAAATAATGTAGAGCTTCTTGGTCCTTGTGTACCTATCTTAGTGCAATTGGTGCACTAATGTATCTTGCTAACACTACAAGGTCTGACATAACTTTTTCAGTTAATGTCTTAGCAAGATAGCTCTACTCCTACAAGTAGACATCGGAATGGAATCAAACACATATTGCGGTATCTAAAAGGGACTACCAATATGAATTTATTTTATGGCAATGATTGTAATTCCGATCTTGTTGGTTATGCCGATGCCGGGTATTTATCTGACCTACACAAGATCCGATCTCAAACAGGCTATGCGTTTGCATCTGGAGGCACTGCCATATCTTGGCCATCGACTGAGCAATTAATCGAAGTTACTTCATCTAATCATGCTAAGATAATAACTATTCATTAAGAAAATCAAGAATGTGTATGGTTGAGATCTATAATACATCTTATTCGAGACAAATGTGGTTTGAAATGTGATAAATTACCCACAATTTTATATGAAGACAATGCAGCATGCATAGCCCAATTGAAGGGAGAATTCAAAAAAAGAGATAGGACAAAGCACATTTCACCAAAGTTACTTTTCACACATGATCTTAAAAAGAATTGTGATATCAATGTGAACAGATTCGTTCAAGTGATAATATGGCTGATTTGTTCACCAAATCTCAACCAACGTCAACCTTCAAGAAACTAGTGTACAAGATTGGGATGTGAAGGCTCAAGATGCGAATTGATGCTCTCATCAGGGGAAATTAATACGTGTTGTACTCTTTTTTCCTTACAAGGTTTTGTCGCACTGGGTTATCCTTGCAAGGTTTTTAACGAGGCAACCAAAATGCATATTCTAAATATGTGTACTCCTTTTCCTTCACTAGGATTTTTTTCCCATAGAATTTTCCTATAAGGTTTTAACGAGGCACATTATCTATGGACATTCAACAGAGAGTGTTATAAGAAAATTAATTTATGGTGGATGTCTACTCTTCTCCACTATCTTCATAACTCACACTACTCTAATACTTATGGAGTTATGATTGTAACTACATGATCTTCCTTTCAAATGTTTAATGACATGTTCAATTTACATATTTACAATAGTGATTCTTCACTTTTCATGTCTATATAAAGGCCTTGTAATAGATAGAAAAAGACACATAATTGAAGAATAAAATCTCTTCCTTCTCTCTATCTCTATTTTACTAAATTGCTTTTATTTCATAACACATATAACTTATTTATTAATTTATTAATAATCTATATATTATTAAAAGGAGAGAAAAAACCCTCTCCTTAAGCCAAGTGGAAGCCTGAAAATTAGCCACATATAACTTAATAACTAATTAACTGTTAACTATAAGTACTTCAACCATGTAGCATAACTAGAAAAAGCCACATATAACTTATTTCTTAATTTATTAATAATAAATAATTAAATCAAAATATTGAAAATTTTACTACTATATAATAGTTAAAAAATATTATTTATAACTTTAAATAATTCAAAGAATTTAGAGTATGAATTTAAAATAAAATAATACTTATATCAAGATCAAAATGTTGGAAATTTTACTGTAGAATACTTAAAAATATTATTAATAAATTTATATAATTTTAATAATTTCGAGTATGAATCTATATCTGTATACTGTAAAAATGATAGGAAAAAGTTATCTCCTTAAGCCAAGTGGCAGCCTTAAAAAAGCCACATGGCATAAGTAGTTAATAGTTAGTTATTTAATTAATAATTAGTTATTGGTCATTATTTTTGAATATAAATATCTATAAAATAATAAAATAAAATATTTTATAATAAAAAATAAAGCTAAAAATAAAATGTCCATAGAAATTGGAGAGTAGTTTCAAGTTGGAGTTTTAAAATTATTTTAAAATAGAAAACTAAAATTACAAAATAAAAAACTGCTAATTTAAAGTTTCTTTTTTTTATAATTTTTTTTTAAATAAAAATTTTATTTGTTCAGATAATATTATTGAGAATAATAGTATAAATATAAAATAAAAAAATATGTATCTTCTATTATATTATAAAAATAAAGTAGCATACAAAATCTATATATTACTAAAAGGAGAAGAAAAAACCCTCTCCTTAAGCCAAGTGGAAGCCCTAAAATTAGCCACAGGTAACTTAATAACTAATTAACTATTAACTATAACTACTTCAACCATATAGCATAAATAGAAAAAGCCACATATAACTTATTTCTTAATTTATTAATAATAAATAACTAAATCAAAATATTGAAAAAATTTCTATATAATAGTTAAAGAATATTATTAATAAATTTAAATAATTCTAATAATTTTGAGTATGAATTTAAAATAAAATAAATACTTATATCAAGATCAAAATATTGGAAATTTTACTATAGAATACTTTAAAAAATTATTAATAAATTTATTTAATTTTAATAATTTCGAGTATGAATCTATATTATATATTATTGAATGACAGAAAAAGTCCTCTCCTTAAGCCAAGTGGCAGCCTAAAATAAAGCCACATGGCATAAGTAGTTAATAATTAGTTATTGCTAATTATTTTTGAATTTAAATATCTATAAAATAATAAAATAAAATATTTTATAATCAAAACAAAAATTAAAAAATATTATCCATTCAAATTGGAGAGTAGTATCAAGTTGGAGTTTTAAAATTATTTTAAGATAAAAAACTAAAATTCCAAAAAATAAAAAACTACCAATTGAAAGTTTCTTTTTTTTTTTTAAATAACTTTTGTTTTTATTTTTAAAATAAAAATTCATTTATTCAAAAAATATTATAACAATAACATACCCAGTATTATCCCACACCGTGGGGTCTGGGGGGGTAGTGTGTATGCAGACATTACTCGGAAGATGTTATTGAGAATAATAGAATAAAATAAAAAATAAAACAATATGTATCTTCTATTATTTTATAAAAATAAAGTAGCATACAAAAATTTAAATAAAGTAATATGCTAATAAAAGTTTCTATTAACAATGCAATAATACTAAATATTGGATAATATAATTAAAAAAATACAGAATAAAAAAGTTATTCGATGCATATATAAGTCTCATTAATTTAATAGATATTTTATTTATTAAATTTCAGATAATATTATTGAGAACAATGGGATACAATTTAAAATAAACAAATATGTTAAGAGTAATAAAATATATATATATATATATATATATATATATATATATATATATATATATATATATATATATT
>MCJB01041521.1:221716-255601 GCA_002018475.1 Nicotiana obtusifolia | reverse complement strand
TATATATATATATATATATATATATATATATATATCTTCTATTATATTATAAAAAGAAAGTAGTAGACAAAATCTAATAAAAGTTTCGATCAACTAGGCAATAATATTAAATATTTGATAATATAATAAATAAAAATACAGAACAAAAAAAAATTTTCAATGATTATACAACTCTCTTTAATTTAGTAGAGATTTTATTCATTAAAATTCAGATAGTATTATTGAGAACAATAGGATAAAATTTAAAATAAAAAAATATTTTAATAGTAATAAAATATACATCTTCTATTATATTACAAAAATAAAGTAGTAGACAAAAATATTAAACGAAGTAATATGCTAATAAAAATTTCTATTAACGATGCAATTATATTATATATTGCATAATATAATAAAAAAATACATAAAAAAAAAGTTATTCGATGACTATATAAGTCTCTTTAATTTAATATAAATTTTATTCATTAAAATTCAGATAATATTATTGACAACAACAGAATAAAATTTAAACTAAAAAAAATTTCAAGATTAACAAAATATATGTATCTTCTCTAATATTACAAAAAGAAAGCGAGCAGACAAAAATTTTAAACAAAGTAATATGCTAATAAAAAATTTTATTAGCAATGTAAAAATACAAAACATTGGATAATAGAATAAAGAAAAATATAGAACCAAAAAGTTATTCAATGACTATATATGTCCCTTTAATTTAATAGCAATTTTATTATTAGATATATCACATAGACAAATAAGATGACAATTGAAATTTATTAAAGCAATACGATCTAATTTGTTCAAACAAGCCCGATCATAATTTAATTTAATTAATATTTTTTTAATATTGACCGCGTATTGCACGGTTACGACTACTAGTTTTTTTTAATAGTCAAAGTTGTGTCTGTTTGTACCTTGATGGAATTCAATCTTCTGGAAACTTTAGAGAAGTCCAAAGCATGAACTTAGACAGTCGATTGTTTTCCACTTGTTCAGACAATATGGATAGAGTTATAAATATTGTCCAAAATGAATTTCATTTCAACAATGGAAAGACGGAGGATTAGGAAATTAGAATTGAATTAGTCTAATTGAAATTACTTTTGGAATGTTGAACCGTTTCTTCTGTTCATCATCAGATGATAGAAGGCTAATATAAGTTCTTTTATGACCATAATATCCAGCCAGCTTAGATACAACTCAATTATTTTAGTGGGTATCTACTATCTTTTATTCAGATATTGAATAATTATGTCCATCAAAATTAGGCAGATAGAGGAATACTTGTTAGAAATCCTTTTTGTTTACATGGCTAATGTGGATGATCGTATATCTGTAACTGTTGATTACTTGAAATTGGCTAGAATATAAGTCGATAAGAATTTTACAATTAGCTAGCTATTATTTCTGGTTGAACTAGATTTTGGAGTTTATCTTATAATCGGTTCAAACTTGAATTCTCTCCATTATTTGATTACCTTGATTCGTTCACGTTGTTAGGTGTTTGTCCTGATTTTCATATAAGGACAACATATTTACCATAATTGATTTTTCCTTTTACGAAAAAGAATATATTATTCTTCCATATTTGGCTAGTCCTTTTGGAGGAAAAGGTTTTTTGACTTTCTTCTCGTTCAGTAGCATCCACCCATATGAGGTTCGAGAGTCTTGTTTAGGAGAAGAACTTTACGGGACAAGTGTTAATGTGCCACTTCTCTCGATATTTTGTACTCTCTTTTATATAATGGATTGCTCATCTCCGCCATGAACGAAGGTCAATTGACCGAACGACGTTAAATGTTTGTGTCTTTTTTAGTATATTTCTCTTTTGTTGTCTTATTTATCGTTGTTCAAGGTTTTTACTGGCTTCCGCGTGAAATCTTATTTTTCCAGTCCTAACATGTATTCCTACAAAACCTTTCTACTTGTCGTGACAATCATTCTTGCTCAATTATCGACTCGGGCTGGTCACATTTACCTGAGTTACAGTTCAAGAATTTGCATTCTTCATCTTTAGCAGAAGTGCATTGGTTGATCAACATTGACCTTATGTTCTCTGGTGCACCAGGCCAAGCTGCGCCAGCAAAGGACACGAGGCTTTTTCGATTTGACTTGATGATCCTGAGCTGCCACGTGATTATATCATCGTCGGATTGTGGATGGAAATAAGTAGGATGAGGTATTCCTATGTCGTTAACATGCCAAGGTTGTCGTTCAATCAAGAGCTTAACCGGATTCTGCATTTCGTTAGTTCCAAGAACTTGCTCCCCCAATTGGTGCTGGTTCTTCTGAAGTCCCAAGAAATTTTTCCTAAAACAAAGACATGATCATTACCTGATTTTGAAACCAATGCTTTTCTGTCTCTAGTCATCTTACAAGGTCTAGTCCCAACGTGTCCTTGACATCGTTCGAGACATTCTTGAAATGCCATCTCAAGATATCCAATCCACCTTAGAAAGGCACATAAAATAGCTTTGCTTCATCTGCATTGTATACTTTACAAGGATGATTCATAACGCGCGAATGAAATATCAGCTCCAATGAATACTGATGTGTCTGGTACCACCCTTTGCCAAGTTTCTGTATCGTTTCGCCCATTGCATCGTTGCTGAAGAACTTGCAAAGGTTGACCCAAGGAATCATATCTGCACATTGAGCTACCAACTCTTTGTTGAACTTTGTTGGTAATTCATACACATAAATTCCCCTGCCATCACATGTTGAATGATTTTGCTCGTTGCAGCCCACGAACAATGCACCTGCAATTGATCCGCTACATCATTGTAAACCATTTCTAGTTCCTCATCACCACTTTTAACCATGTTGTTTCTGAAAGCAAGAATTTGATTTCCTACAAAAGAATTAACAGATACACTTGTACTTGCTTGTTTCTCGCTAGGAGTGAATGTGGAACTCTCATCGACACGCGAAATAGGGATGTCAAGGCAACTAGATTTCTGTAGCAGAACATCAACAACATTATCAGTAAATGTGGAACTTTCATTGACTATTGGTGTTGCAATGTCAAGAAGAATAGAATCTTTTAGCAGAACATCGACCACATTATTAGTGGATGTGGAACTTTCATTGACCATTGGCGTTGGAATGTCAAGAGGACTAGGTTCTTTTAGCAGAACATCGACAACATTTGATGCTGTATCCTTCGTATCAACTAAAATGGAAGGGGATGTGCCATTGATCGGAGAAATTGCGGTGTCAAAATTAGGTTCAGTGCCAGCAGAAATGCAATAAAGATTGTTGAGTTTGCGAGTTGAAACGCAGATATGGACTATTTTACCAGAAATAATGGTGGTAGAAGAAGACCATAAGAAAATGAGAATCAAGATGAGGACTATAGTTGGGATTCTAAAGAGAAGTTTAGCTAAAAAAATAAGAGAAAAAGAAGCTAAGTTCTTTAGGTTCAACTCTTTTGTAACTCTTAGCTTTCTTCTTTGAAACAGAAATTGCCATCTTGTTTGTTTTTCCAAAGAAATAGGCTTAACATGGTAGCACGTACTAAGATGAAAAATCCCTATATCTGCAGGCACGTTTATATGTTCCAATGCACTTATACAGCAGAAGGGATTAACAAAGAAAAAGTCAATGTTCCCTTTTTATACAATATTTTTCATGCTACCAAATCATAAAGAGTCAAGAACATGGTATATATATAATGCCACCATTACTAGTGGTTACCAAACTCTGTTTACCAAACCTAAACATAAGTTCCATGAAATTAGTGTTGGGCGTGCTGATTAAAAAAATTGATTGAAAGATATAGGTACAATTATTGTTCCAAATTTTTTTGATGTTATAGCGAAGTGTTGTTATAAAGAACATATATTATAATATAGCATGAAAGTTGGTTTCATAAATAATGTGGCTTTTATAGTGAATGATTGTCGATGTTGTTATAGAGAGATCTAACTGTATTAAGAATAAAGTTTATTATACTTAAAGATGTAGACTGGCCATGAGGATTTGTTAATTGTCCTGATCAATATCTTGTTAGTAACTAACATCCAATGCAGGAGCTAAAAAACACAAGGAGCAAAAGACTGAGACCTAGTCATCCACCAACTCACAACATACTATCCGTCCTAGCATGCAGCCAGCGGAGGAAATTGAATTACGGGTTCTACGGCTTCAACTGAACTCATTGTTTTTTTGCTTGAATTACGTAATGAAGATGGCCATGGCATCGGTCACGCCAACTAACCGTTAACTGAAATGGCTCCCCTTGGGTTGCAACCTCACCAAGAATAGTTTGAAAGCAACCAGCCATATTTCTTAGCCTGTCATATCTCATTCTCACCAGTTCAGGGATAAGGTTGGTTGGAAATGTGCCATACTCTTCAATCTTCATCTAGCTCATCAGTGTGGTTCAGCTAATGTGAGGAGGATACCTAGACCAGTAGTGGTAATTCCACACTCCTATTAAAAACATGTAAAGAAAACGACGACAACAACAACAACAAGTACGCGTCAATCCCAAACTCAAGCTGGGGTAGAAAGCTGATGTGCCGCGTAGCTGAGCTTGTCCCAATGATATATTTGGTATTAGGATGATTGTTCATAGATTGGCTAGATTTACGTTGACTGCCAGCCTACCGTATTCCTCCTGTTTTATCCAGGCTTAGAACTGGAAATATGAAAAGCTCGCACATACGGAGTTAAACATGTACAAGGAAACTGTTGGCAAATAAGCTCTGAAAATGACGCAAGTCAGAAAAGGTACAATTTGAAGTTCACAAAAACCAGAAACCTACTCAAAATTCTCACATATATAATCTGTGTAAATGTGAAAACAGAACTGACAGAGTCAAGCATAACCTTCAGCAA
Source organism: Nicotiana obtusifolia (assembly GCA_002018475.1). Classification (NCBI taxonomy): domain Eukaryota; kingdom Viridiplantae; phylum Streptophyta; class Magnoliopsida; order Solanales; family Solanaceae; genus Nicotiana; species Nicotiana obtusifolia. Next base: position 250,762 of record MCJB01041521.1, on the reverse strand, counting down.
AACTGCTTGGAGCCCACTGATCAAATTGAGCTAGAAAATTTGTCTGACAAATTTAAGAGCTATGCATATATAGCTTTACAATGACATTGCTAATTGGTGTAGAAATAAGCATTAGGCTGTACGATACCAATAGCATATGAATATCCATACTGAATCATGGTCAAGTGAGGATTCGTATAGCCATGTTTGCTAAAAAAACGCAGATCATTCAAATGTTAAATACTTAGAAGTAAAACAAGGAAAGAAAAAATGGGTGACTTCATGCTTTAAAATATTTAGTCCCTATTAGCGTCTTAAGTAAATCTTAACAAGAAGCACCAGTGGTCTAGTGGTAGAATAGTACCCTGCCACGGTACAGACCCGGGTTCAATTCCCGGCTGGTGCATTCGAGGGCAATGAAGTTATCTTGCACTAACTGTGAACGATGGGTCGTCACATATATCTGATTGAAGATGAAAAGATCGTGCATCTGAGCTCTTGTTTTTACGCTCCTTCTGTTTCTTGATTTTTTTTCTTTATATTTATTAATAAGCTCTTTAAATAACAACTAATTTTTTTAAATCTCTGATTGGGCCAATTATTAACATCACAAAACTGTTTATCCTGGAAAGGGTTTAGTTTCAATGAACAAGATAAATACATCTTATACATGGAGCACCAGTGGTCTAGTGGTAGAATAGTACCCTGCCACGGTACAGACCCGGGTTCGATTCCCGGCTGGTGCATTTAAGAGGGCAATGAAGTTAACTCGCACTAATTGTGAACGATGGGTCGTCACATATATCTGACTGAAGATGAAAATATTGTGCGTCCGAGCTCTCTCTCTTTTTCCTTCCAGCTCTTTTTTTTCTCATTTTCAATCTGCAAGTAATAATATATAGGAGTTCAAGATTACAATCAACATCAGTCAAATGTTTCTTTTGGAGTTGTTGGCCATGGTACCGGGGTCACGCCAACTAACCGGTGACTGAAATGGCTCCCCTTGGGTTGCAACCTCACCAATCCCAAACTCAAGTTGGGGTCGGAAGCTGATGGGACGTGTGCCTAGCTGAGCTTGTCCCAATGATATAGTTGGTATTGTGATGATTGTTTATAAATTGACTATATTTACGTTGACTGCTAGCCTACTGTATCCCTCCTCTTTTATCCGGGCTTAGGACTGGAAATATGAACAAGCTCACACATACGGGATTAAACATGTACAAGAAAATTGTTGGCAAAATAAGCTCTGGAAATGACACAAGCATCAAAAATAGTACAGCACAAGCACTATAGTGATGTCTTGGCGTAACAGGTAAAGTTGATGTCATGTGACCAGGAGATCACGGGTTTGAGCTGTGAAAACAGCCTCTTGCAGAAATACAGGGTAAGACTGCGTATAATAGACTCTTGTAATCCGACTCTTTTTCGGACCCTGCGTATAGCGGGAAGTTTAGTGCACCGAGTTGCCCTTTTACAAGCACTATAGTGATTGGGTTCTTCGGCATGCAGATATCACCAAGTCATTTTCTAACAGCAAATAATCCTGAGAAAAGTGACATTAGTTGGATGCAGACAAGCTTAACAAGATCCTATTCAAGTGAAAAAAGCAACAAGTTGGAGGCAACCAACTGAACTTGTGTAGTTAGCCAATAACATTCAACAAGTCTTAGGCAGCAGAGGCCTACAATGAAACAGGAAGTGCATCTTTTTAACAATTGGAACATAAAAAACTGTTTTTTCCTTTTACTCATCCTGTAAATTGTTGGTTGCAAATGAGGCCAGAGAAATCCTCTGGACCAATCTCAGTAAGACAATATCTGAAAAATATGCAGTCTTCACTATTACGAATCACACACCTAACAGAAATATGCTACAGAGATTACAATAAGCACTTTAAGATCCAATGATACATATATTGATGAAACGGAAAAGGTACAAATTGTAGTTTCCCATTGAATAATTTGATTCAACGAAAGGACACCAAGTTTCCCAACAGGCAACAATGCTAAAGCAAATCATACAGACCATAACTGGTTAGAAAATTTCATCCTACATATGCAGGTCACTGTCAAAAATTTCTGCCTCTAGCATCTACACCTCAAATAATGAGCACAAAAACAAGACAACAATATGCGGGAAAAAAAAAACAAATTCTTACTTAGATTACCAAATTTCATAAGATCTTATTAATTCTAAAACAAATACCAGTACCACTCTCGTAAACAAAAGGAGTAAATTTCATGGGTGGTCATTCAACTTTGTGTTCATTACGCAAAAGTCATTTTTTTTCTTTTTGATACATAAAAATCATTTAACTTTGTGTTCATTACTCAAAAGTCACTTTTCTTTCTTTTGTTACACAAAATTATTTTACTTTACTCTATTTATCACAAAAGTCACCTTGGCCAAATTTTATAGTACTTTTACTTGAAAAGTCTATAATGTCCTTGACATTACAAATCCTCTCATTTATGTAATGTCTTCTATATTATATACTATATAATTGTCACAACCCAAAATCCACTATAGGTCGTGATGGCGCCTAACACCGCCGTTAGGCAAGCCAACGGTGATTGATCAATTTAATTATTCATGTTATTACTTTCGAAATCATAAATTTTAATAAGAAAATTTACACTCTTAAATCCACGGAGACGTACAAAATTTGTAGTTTATAAGATAAATGAAAGGCGATGATAATATACAGAACCGTAAGCATTAACTAGTATATCTCAAAACCCGGTGTCACAAATGCATGAGCATTTACTAAGGAGTACAATAATAATACAGCATCTATCTAGAATGTAAATGAAACAGAATAAAATAAATAGTACGATAGAGACTCCATGGATTGCGATGCGTAGCCTGGAATGCAACTCACATAAAGTCTCCTCAACAGCTGCGCCTACGCGCCAAGATGATCACTAAATGAACCTGTCAGATCCTGCACATTTAGTGCAGAAGTGCGGCATGAGTACGTAAAACAACGCGTACCCAGTAAGTATCTAGCCTAACTCCGGAGAAGCAGTAACGAGAAGTCGACGTCGACACTTACTAGTGGTCCAATAAATCAACATGGTAAATCATAAACAGATAAGAAGCACAACAGTAGTAGTGAGGTAAAACTGTAACTAACACAATGTTCCAAAATTTCTTTCAACGATATCAATTTTTCAATCTCGAAATATCAAGTATCAATATCAAAAAGATAAGGAAGTACCATATAAGGTGTAAAGCATCAGTGGAAGGAAGGACCTCGTGAATATTCAGACTGCTAGCGTTACAACGCACGATTATGCTGAGACCGTACAGCCCGATCCCAGAAGGAATATGATACTGCCGAGGCGATCGTTCTGATCCCATCAAAGCGTGTACACTGCCAAGGGTCGAGCGGCACGGACCATAGATGCATCTATTATACTACCGAGGCGAACGGCCCGCTCCCATAAGAGTGTGGTACATGATCCTATCGGAGCGTTCGGCCCACTCCACAAGAAATGAAAGGAATTTTTGAATTACGAGGCTCGTGCTTACAATACAGTATATGAACACAAAGTGAGTATAACATTTGCCTATTCTCAAATAACTTGCCAACAACTCAAGGTGATAAGGCTCAGCCTAATATATAGGTAATTTCAAATGCAATTATAATTTCAATTAGTTAAGCCAGCAGAATGAGTTCAAATAATTCAAATATTACATGGTAAAGTCCTAAGTCTACTCGGACAAAAACATGCTTTAGCCACGTGCGGACTCTTGTCACCTCGTACGTACGTAGCACCTACAACTAGTAGCACATAACAATTACATCACCTACAGAGTAGTTTCCCCTCACAAGGTTAAATAGGAGACTTACCTTGCTCTGAAGTTCCATAACCGGCTCAAACGTCTCTCTAACACCTCAACTCCAAGCCAAACGTTCCGAAACTAGTCAAACAATGTGCAAACCAATAAAAATACACTCTAATACTCATAATTAATCAATTCATAACAATTACTAACTTTGCTCGAAAAGTCAACAAAGTCAACCCTCAAGCCCACGTGCCCGGATTCTGAAATTATTAAAAATAAATATTACCCATAACTCTTATGGTATATATCCAGAAAATCATCCAATTTTGTCCATGAATCGACCCTCGAATCAAGGATTTACCATTTCTCAACTTTGGGGCTCAAAATTCTAATTTTACAATCCAAACACCGATAAATATAATAACAAACAGAAATAATCATGGAGAAACATAAAAATAAAGATCAGATATTTACCCCCTTGTTGAGACGAGAACAACGCAGCAAAAATCACCTCAAACGAAGCTCTAGAACTCAAGATATGCGCAAAATACTAAAATTCTCGGTTTAAAACACTGTCCAGATAATTTTTCTTCATTTCCTTCGCAGGAGACCTTCGCGTTCGCGAAGAGAAATTTTTCGTGTTGATTGGTCAACCCAGAAATCCTTCTTCGCGTTCGTGAAGAACAAAGCTTCGCACCATAAACCGACAATTTTGTCCGACACGGAAATTGGCATAACTCTCTCATACAACATCGGAATTCGACGATTCTTATTGCTATGGCTCCGTAATTACGATACGGGTCGAATGGTTCAATCTAATCACAAATAAAATATCATTTGCTCAATATAGTATCCATTATACCCAAGAAAACAATGCAGAAACATCAAATTAGAGCGCAATACAACCCAAACACATCTGAAACACACCTAAGGCCCCCCGGGACCCCGTCCAATTACACAAACCAGTCCCAAAACATAATATGAACCTGCTTGAGGTCTCAAATCATACCAAACAACATCAAAACACTGAATCGATGGTCGAAACCTTTCTTTAAACATTCAAACTTCAGCGAACGCATTCGATTCATACTTAAACATTCCGGAATGACGCCAAACTTTACGCACAAGTCACAAATCACGATACGAACATATTCCAAGGCTCGAAACCCCAATCGGACATCGATAATACCAAAGTCTACCTCAAACCAAACTTAGAAAATTCTAAAACCTTCAAAATGCCAACTTTCCACAATAAGAGCTGAAATGCTCCCGGGCGACCCGATACTTAATCCGAACATACGCCCAAGTCCGTAATTATCATACGAACCTATTGGAACCTTCAAATCCCGATTCCAAGATCGTTTACTCAAAATTCAAACCTTAATAAACTCTTCCAACTTAAAGCTTCCGAATTTAGAATTTTCTTTCCAAATCAACTCCGAACTTCCCGAAATTCAGTTCCAACCACACGTACAAGTCATAATACCTGAAGTGAATCTACTCGAGGCCTCAAACCGCCGAACGACACGCTAGAGCTCAAAACGACCGGTCAGTTCATTACAATATATATTATTACGTAGATATTTTACTTATAATTAAAAATACTTTAAATTATTTTATTTATTATTTTTATAATATATCCATAAATTTAATTTTTTTTATGGCACTTCATTTGCTTAATCATATTCAAACATGAACATATTTTAAATATAGAAATGATAAGAAAATATTTATTTTTTAATATTTATTTAAAATTATAAAAACATATTTGTTTAACAAATGATAGTTATTCTATGGTCAATAAAAATTTTAAAAGAAGTTTCAAAGATTTTTTTTTTAATGTTAAATTTTTTAAAGCTTTATCTGTTAACATTATTTATTTGAAAGTATTAATCTGATGTATCATTTTGCTAAATGTAGGTATTTTATTTATTAAATTAATGGGACTTGGTTGATAAATCAATGAGCTTTAATTTTTTAATTTTTATTAAACATATTTCATTAAGCATGATTAAGAACGTAGACTTGTGATTTGTTCACGATAATATTACTGAAAAATTTAATAATGCTACTTATATATCTTAAAAATTAATATTAAGAAAAATTAAATGTAAGAATATATTATAAAAATAATAAATAAAATAATATTAATTTATTTTAATTATAAGAAAAATATATGGGTAAAAGTATATTATATAACATATAATATAGAAGGTATTACATTAATGGGAGAATTTATAATGTCAAGGGCATAATAGATTTTTCAGGTGAAAGGTTTATAAAATATGGTCAAAGTGATTATTGTGATAACTAGAGCATAGTAATATGATTTTTGTGTAACTAAAGAAAGAAAAGTGACTTTTGAGTAATGAACACAAAGTTGAATGATTTTTATGTAACAAAAGAGAGAAAAAGTGACTTTGGAGTAATGAATACAAAGTTGAATGACCGCCCATGAAATTTACTCTAAACAAAGGACAAGAAAGGTTATACCAAACAACAAAATAACCAAAATAATTATTCTCTTTGTCCCAATTTAATAAAAAAAATACTTTTAAAATATTGTCAAAGTTCATATAGTTTAAATCTCGAGAAGTGAAAAACTGTCACATAATTAGGACAAACGGAATACTTTTCAGCCATGTTTGCTAAAAAACACAGATAATTCAAATGTTAAATAGTTAAAAGTAACACAAGGAAAAAGAAAATGGGTCTAAGTGAAATGAACTTAACCAAAATCTGGGTGGATGACTTCATGTTTTAAAAGTACCTTATGGATTATTTTGGTTAATTTCTATTTTTCACCAAATAAAGAGAACAAATAAATACTGGCAGCTCCTTTAATTTGGGATAAATTTCGGGCCCTCTAGAATTTATTTGACTTGAAAATTTATTTATTTTCCTTTGGAGAATCTAAATTTGAATATACGCATGCTTGTATATATTTTGATATAAATAAATTTGAAGCTTGATGTAGCCAAAGTGACTTCTTTTGTGGAGATTTATTTGTCTTGAAATATAAAAGGTTGTGTATGTGTAACCTATGTGAATATTGATCGGCCTAAAGGAAGGCCAATGTTTAACAGAATTACATGTGCATCTTGTGGTATTAAATGCGTGATAATTATTTGATTTTACGTGTGAATGATAAATCGGCCCAAAGGAAGATTTATTAATTGACATGTTCTTTATAATCAAAGTTTGATTACTATACCAAGATACCACTTACAAGTTAATATTTTGTCCAAAGATGAAATATTAATGGAGTGTTCGATACCTTGAGATGGGGTTTACCTTTATTCAAATTTAGCTTCATCTTGATTTAAGCATTGTGTGAGCTTATTTCATTGTTTGTTGTTCTCTGATTCAGCTGAAATTACTCCTGTAAATATCACTGCCAACATCAATTCAATTCCCTTGTTGAATGGCACTAACTTCAAGTCATGGCAAGAGAATCTCAACATAGTTCTCGGAGTCATAGATCTCGACCTTGCTTTAAGAGTTGATTCTCCACCAGCTCTTATAGATAAGGAGTACTTCTAATGAAAAGAGGGAGATGGAAAGGTGGGAGAGATCAAATCGCATGTGTATGATGATCCTGAAGAAAGCCATTCCAGCAACATTCAGAGGCACTATGTCCGATAAGGTTAAGACGGCTCAAGAATTTATGGCGGAAATTGAAAAAGTATTTATCAAGAGTGAAAAGGCTGAGATTAGTTGTCACGACCCGAAATCCAACTAGTCGTGGTGGCACCAAACCCAACCCGCTAGGTGAGCCAATAACCAACTATCCAATTTTAATGAGATTTATTAAGAGAATAAATGATAATACAACTGAACTATTATACAAAGGATTTTTCAAGGACTGGTAGTACAAATCATGAGCTTCTAAGATTTTGATTTTTACCAAACTGAATTGAAATAATTACAACATCTGTTTGAAATGTAAATGAACAGAATTCGAATCTAATGCTACCAAGGACAAGTGATAGCCATAACTGGAAAGCAGGTACACCTTCAAATCCAGATCCCTCCGTACGTAGCAACCTCAGCATCCAACATCTGTATGCAACATGCAGAAGTGAGTATGAATACAACTAACCTCATGTACTCAATAAGTAACAAACCTAATCTTACGTTGAAAGTAGCGACGAGCTGGGACAACGGTCAAAGTCCAACTCTAATAACCTGCAACAGTTTATAACAATATAATAAAGATGGTACAAGAAATTACTCAACTTGTTCATAGTTACAGAAAATAGGCATGGCTTTTCAAGTACAACAGTAAATCTCAAATCTTTCATCGAAAATACCAAAAATATGAGTAAGTTTGAAAACTGTGATTTTTTTCAAAAACTTTCAACAACAATTAAGAAGTCTCATTATCAGATGGCATGAGGAAAGTACATCTCTATGCCTACATGTCAATGTGCATGTAGGCGTCATAAATGTCACAAAACCCTGTAACATGAGGGAATGCATCTCTATGCCTGTGTGCCAAGTATACATGTCAATGCAATGCACCACAGTGATGAACTCATGTACCCACACTCTCAATGTACTCAATCTCACTGTCTCACACTCCCACTCATCACGCTCAATCACTCAACACATTTGGTCACTCAGCACTGTACGGTACTTGCAGCCCGATCCCATCATGAATCAATAGAACACGCGCTCATAGTGGGTGTGCAAACTCCGGAGAGGTGGATCCTGCCCAAGCGCTAATACAACCTGTTGCGGCGTGCAGCCTGATCCACAAATAGCCCAAAGGCCTGTTGCAGCGCGTAACCCAATCCAAATATATATAGCCATAAGGCTTGTTGCGGCGTGCAACACGGTCCACACACACACACACACACATATATTTATATATATATATATATCTTACCCCGCTATGGCACGCAACCCGATCCCATCAATATCATTCACAATCTGGCCCTCAGGCCCCAACTCGGTCGTCAATCTCTCCAGTCTCTCGGGCTCACAAATCTCATGTCAATCAGCCCAAATAATGACAACAATATGATGTGACAACAAATCATAACAGAGACTGAGATATGATATGTAAATGAATGAACATGACTGAGTATGTAGATGCATTTAAGCAAATAACTAAACAGCAAAGATGACCTCAGTAGGTACCAACAGAATAAGCATATAGCCTAAACATGATTTCTAATATGATTCACAGCTCAATTTCTCTAACACGTGAAAATTTCATGGATAGAAACAAGATTAAGTAACTACACAGTATCACAGAATCAACCGAGTCATAATTCACGCGGTGCACGCCTGTCACCTAGCATGTGCGTCACCTTAGCTCTAAGCACATAACATGTATATTCAGGGGTTCATACCCTCAGCACCAAGTTTAGAAGTGTTACTAGCCAAATACAATACCGAGCAAGCCAAACGATCCTCCAAAATGCCATCCCGAGCGTATCGACCTCCGAACGGCTCGAAATTAGCCAAAAGCAACTCAAATACATCAAATAATGCCAAAGGAAACAAACTCATATCGATAAAGGTCAAATCTTTAATTAAAATCCCAAAATCAACCAAAAAGTCAAACCCAGACCCGTGCCTTCGGACCCGCCAAAACTCATAAAATTTGACACACATTCAATTACGAGTCCAACCATACTAGTTTCACTCAAATCGACTCTGAATCGACGTTCAAAACTCAAAAGTTCACTCTATGAAACTTTAGGCAAAACCCCCCAATGTCCTCTTTAAAATTCATAATCCAAATGCCAAAATCGAAGATAGATTCATGAAATATAGCCAAAACCAAGTAGAGAACACCTACCCCAATCCATGTGGTGAAAGCCGCATCAAAGATCGCCCAATTCAGAAGTCTATAGCTCAATATGTCATAAAAATGGCCAACCCTTGATATGTATAGAATCTGCCCAGCATTTCCGCATATGCGGTCACATTGTCGCGTCTTCGACCTCCGCTTCTGCAAAAAAAATTTGCTTCTGCGAAGCCTCTCCGAAGACCAGCCTTCCGCACCTGGGGGACTTTCCCCGCTTCTGTGCACATGCAGGTGCGGTGCACCATCCCGTTTATGCACTCAATCTCGCATCTGCTCCCATGGACATTGCTTCTGTGTGACCGCAAGTGTGCCTCAAGCTACGCATCTTGAGGTGACTCCAAACTCAGCTCCTTTTTCAGGTTCGATCACCTTTCAGCTTCTGTAACCACCGCACCTGCGCAAAATCAGCCGTAGGTGCGCAACATCAGTACCAGCAGCTGCCAGCCATAACATATGAATGGAAAATGGTCCGAGACACGTCCGTAACTCACCCTGGCCATTCAGAACCCCGTCCAAATATGCCAACAAGTCTCATATCATAACACGGACCTACTCGAGGTCTCAAATCACACATAACAACATCAAAACGACGGATCGCACTTCAATTCGAACTTAAATGAACTTTGAACTTTCAGCTTCCAGAACTTGCGCCGAAACATATCAAATCAACCCGGAATAAATTCAAATTTTACACACAAGTCCCAAATGACGTAACGAAGCTATTTCAGTTCCCGAAACCTCAATCCGAATCCGATATCCTCAAAAACAACTCTTGGTCAAACTTTTGAACTTTATAATCCTTCAAACTTCCAGCTTTCGTCAATTAACGCTGGAACCTTCTAGAAATATCCAAATATAAATCTGGGCATACGCCCGAGTCCAAAACCACCATTGGGACCTAACGGAACCATCAAAACCCCAATCTGAGGTCAAATGCTAAGAAGTCAAACTTGGTCAACTCTTCTAACTTAAAGCTTCAATCATGAAGTTCATTCTTCCAAATCACTTTCGAATAACTTGAAAACCAAAACCGACGATTCACACAAGTCATAATACATCATACGTGGATACTCATGCCCTCAAACTACCAAGCGAAGTGCAAATGCTCAAAACGACTGGTCGTGTCGTTACATTCTCCCCTACTTAAACATACGGTCGCCCTCGAACGTGCCAAGAGTTGTTCCTAAGCCGTCAAATCACTGTGTAACCTTACCATGCACATACCGGGGGGTGATCCCACATCACCCTAACCCATATAAGCCTGACGACACATCTTAGCTGATGATCCTTAATTCAACTTGAGCTCATAAACCTTAATATCCAATTTTTAACACCGAGAATTTCCTATAAGACCTGGATCTCGCATCTACACACTCTATAAGTCTGAACACGCTGCATTAAGCCATAACCATCACCCAAGACACAATCACATGATATACCACATAACTCGAATACTCATAGCAATAATTCTAATCAACGTAGCTGCTCGATAACCAACCCAATACCGGTAACAAACCTCATATCAAACAAACATCGCTCTAAAACCTTTGTACACTGCCGATGATAAAAGAAACACACAGAAACTCGTAACCACTTATCAGATCAACAAGTCATGGAACTTTCCATCCTTCAACATATAGCCAATTTCTAAGCCGACTTCCGATATTATTCTTCCAAATATACCGCGATCAGATGCGATAGCACCCATTCTAGGTCTGACGACCTCATCTTATCAAATACAGCCGCCCTACTGACATGCCACACCAATACAGCCTTAATCCATAACTCGTGCTATCCGTGCTCCATTACGCAACAATTCAAGTGTACTCAAACAGAGAAAATAAATCGAATGAGAGAACCTTCCCGCAAGTTCAACAAGTGCCACCATAACCGCAATGCCATGAGTCCATCATACATAGTAGAACCAAGACACACGATTCTAATACAAAGGATCATATCTCAACATAACTCCGGTGCAATGCATGACCCCATCCAAACACTGGTCCATATGAAATACCTTAATCCACCATGCCCAAAATCAACAACCACGTGCAATTTGACATCTAGTACCAAAAGTGCATGACCATAAGCACTGAGAAGAAATTAACTCAATACCATAGTCTGGAAAGAACATATTCAATGCGCAATCAATCATTCAGCACCTTAATACCCCTCTCGCTCAATTCCGCTATAAGGCCCAAATAGAACCGCACCAAGTGTGTATATAACCAACGAATCACACCCCTCGTAGCATATAAGAGTAACTCATAGAACATATCAGAACACAAATAAGCTCAACTCTAACCGAATGGCACATCCCTCAACCATAGCAGTACGGAGTCAACCAATCCGACCCGTTGTAGAATACACATCCTCATTAGGCCTACCAATGGGCCCTAAATTAACTCTGGTCATCCAAAAATAGATAAATAACCCTCCGAAAGTCCACAATGACCTAACCATAACACATACCATCCTTTGGCTAGCTTTGGCCACATTTTCGCAGTCCACAACCACGAAACAATCTGCTCCTGATAACTCTCGTTCTCTAAATCCATAGAACACACGAATCACCATATCTGATCCCAACTCCACAGCCCGATGTCTAGTTCATCGCACCTCGATCATCCCACGAGAAATACTTCTATAATTCTTTCATGCCGCATAGACAAATCTGAATATCAATAGTCGATTAACCAGGCGAGTACCGCAATACCAATTAAGCATCTGTAAGTCAAAATGCAGCGCGCCTTTTGAATGTACACTCTACTCAGGTAATACCAGCCAGTGCCAACATCTGAATTCATTTGTACTGCATAAGAAATTTATGATCTTCCCTTCAAAGCTGACTTGTGACCTTGTACACTTGATCTCACACAACACGCCACATCTAACATGCCATCCTATGAAAAGTATGAAAATCTCATAATCAACTGAGTCACAAGCAAACTACATACTCAATTAGCCTGGAATCCTCCATTTGATCTCATCTAGGAGAAAATCACAACACGCAACATGCTCCTCACACTAGTAGGAAATATACACCTTGTATCGTGGTAGAAACCATTGAGAACACTTCGAAACCCATTTGCACATAACCAAGCCATTAGAACTGAATCCCTCTAACTCAACCAAGCCACGTAGGTCGCCAAGCTAAGAGTATTGCCACAAAATACCTGTAGAGACTCGCCACATCATAAGTACCCAAAGAACCGATCATATCTATTATCGTGCTGATCCAACCTACTACCAAGATATCCTATTTCTCCGAGTTCCTTCCGAATTACCTTCAAATTGACACTTTTTCTTGCTAGAACACCACAATCCTTACCTAAAGCTCACCACCAGAGATCCTAGCATAAAACCACACCGCCCTAAGGCCCATAAGTCGTTGTATTCCCTCTTAAGCACCGCAAAAGTATCACCACCGAGATACCCATCCTGAAGAGACCTTATGTGAACCTAAAACTGTTTCCTCACCTTCTTGATACTGAAATGTAGAATCCATAATGATATAAAAATAACGTGAGACCCGACACCATCCTACGCAAATCTCGGATTCTAGACTTATACAAATTCGAATAAATTCTCAATTGCTATATATAAATCTTGAATCCATTAGAACCTTCTCAAGAGTCATCTACTCTACTCAAATCACAATTGCATCACCCAAATGGGCCGAACGACATGTGCCCCACTAGTACAACAACACCCAAAGAAGCAACCCCGCTTTAACGCAATCGAGCAAATTCCTACTCCATGCACACTACATCTTCCACGAATAACAACTCAATCATTCCATGATTCCCATATACCCATAAAGTGTAACATAACTCGTATCCAGAAATTCCTTTGCTCAAGTCATCCTCGATTTTAACCTCTGCAAGTCATATCCAATTCACAAGTATGCCTCAAACCGAAACTAGTACAACACATAACCATGCAATCAGATCGTCGATAGCCGACTCCTCCACTTGGCTCAAAGCCATAGAACAAAACACTCGATATTTTATAATACCCATACTCTATTACTGCCATGATCCCACAAAGAAATTCAACTCAATCCTTCATAAGCTCATGTAACACAAACCATCTAATACTTCAAATCATCTGCAAATCTCGCATTCATCCTTGTGATGGTCAGGTCAACTCTATCAACAAATCCAAACTCACATTACAACACATATAATCCACTAGTAGAAAGAAGCACTCCACATAACATCATAAGGATCACACATCCGTACACCACCCCCCAAGCGATAACCCACCTACTTTGCCCCAAACTGACATCTATATGCCTTTTCATTGCCACAACTCCCGAGGCTGAACTCGTCAACAAGACATGAAAATCTACTTCGTTCCAGAAATAAAATATAATGAAAGAATCTCTCAAAACTTTCATAACTCAAGACTGTATGACACATCCACAGATATTGAGCATCCAATAGTCCTTTTCACATCTCAACCAAACTCTTCTCGCCACATCCAAACCATCTGAACGCATACCGCCGTCAAGTCATACTCATCACATAGCCATCCAACCACTCACCGAGACACCAATCCCATTCATAGGAACACTACCGGACATAGAAGTCCAAAAGCATATACTCACACAACTAAAACTACCGAGCCTAAGTTGCGATCTAAACCTGGCCTCAATCCTCCATATTGGCCCATCACCAAAACACAAAAAATACATCTCGCACCTCATCCATGGAATTCCACAAGCCGTTGATATACGACCAATACCGAGTGCTCACATGCGCATACGAATGCGTGGAAGGAATTCAAAGAGTTGTGCTTCAAGTTGAATCAATGTCGTACGATAAGAAAAGAAATATGGGAAGTTTATCCTAAATTCTCGAAGATAGGTATAGACGTCATCATACCGATCCGCAAGACTCTACTAGACACTTACTCATGACTTGTAGAACCTATGAACCTAGAGCTCTGATACCAACTTGACACGACCCAAAATCCAACTAGTCGTGATGGCAAACAACCCAACCCGCTAGGTAAGCCAATAACCAATTATCCAATTTAATAAAATTTACTAAGACAAGAAATAATAATACAACTGAACTATTATACAAAGGATTCCCAAGGACTGGTAGTACAAATCATGAGCTTCTAAGATTTTGATTTTTAACAAACTGAATTAAAATAATTACAACATCTGTTTGAAATGTAGTAAATGAACAGAATTCGAATCTAATGCTACCAAGGACAAGTGATAGACATAACTGGAATGCAGGTACATCTTCAAATCCAGCTCCCGCCGTACGTAGCAACCTCAGCATCCAACATCTGCACGTAAGGTGCAGAAGTGTAGTATGAGTACAACCAATCACATGTACTCAATAAGTAACAAACCTAACCCCAGGTTGAAAGTAATGACAAGCTGGGAAAACGGTCAGAGTCCAACTCCAATAACCAGCAACAATTCATAACAATATCATAAAGATGGTATAAGAAATTACTCAGCTCGTTCACAGTTACGGAAAATAGGCATGCTTTTCAAGTATAACAGTAAACCTCAAATATTTCACCGAAAACGCCAAAAATATGAGTAAGTTTGAAAACTATGATTTTTTTCCAAAAACTTTCAACAACAATTAAGAAGTCTCATTATCAGATGGCATGAGGAAAGTACATCTCTATGCCTACATATCAATGTGCATGTGAATGTCATAAATAACATAAAACCATGTAACATGAGGGAATGCATCTCTATGCCTGTGTGCTAAGTATACATGTCAATGCAATGCACTACAGTGATGAACTCATGTACCCGCACTTTCAGAGTACTCAACCTTACTGTCTCATACTCCCATTCATCACGCTCAATCACTCGACACACTCTGTCACTCATCAATGTACGGTACCTGCTGCGGCGCGCAGCCCGATCCCACATGAATCAATAGAACATGCGCTTACTATGGATGTGCGGACCGAAGGGGCGGATCCTAACTAAGTGTTAATTACAACCTGCTGCGGTGTTCATCCCGATCCACAAATAGCCCTAAGGCCTATTGCAGCGTGCACCCGATCCACATATATATAATACCTGCTGCGACGTGCAGCCCGATCCCTCAGGCCCCAACTCAGTCATCAATCTCTCTAGTCTCTCGGGATCACAAATCTCATGCCAATCAGCCCTAATAATGACAATAATATGATGTGACAAAAAATGATAACAGAGATTGAGATATGATATGTAAATGAGTGAACATGACTGAGTATGTAGATAAAATTTAAGCAAATAACTCAACAGCAGAGATGACCTCAGTAGGTACCAACAAAATAAGCATATAACCTAAAAATTATTTCTAATATGATTCACAACTGAATTTCTCTAAAATATGAAAATTTCATGGATAGAAACAAGATTAAATAACTAAACAGTATCACAGAATCACCGAGTCATAATTCATACGGTGCACGACCACACGCCCGTCACCTAGCCTATGCATCACCTAACACTAAGCACATAACATGTATATTCAGGGGTTCATACCCTCAGCACCAAGTTTAAAAGTGTTACTAGCCAAATCCAATACTGAGCAAGCCAAATGATGCTCCAAAAATGTCATCCCGTGCATACCGACCTCCGAACGGCTCGAAACTAGCCAAAAGAAACTCAAATACCTCAAATAATGTCAAAGGAAACAAACTCAATTGATAAAGGTTAAATATTTAATGAAAAGCCCAAAATCAACCAAAAAGTCAAACCCGGACCCGTGCCTTCGAACCCGCCAAAACTTAGAAAATCTGATAACACATTCAATTACGAGTTCAACCATAGTAGTTTTACCCAAATACAACTCTGAATCGACGTTCAAAATTCAAAAATTCACTCTATGAAACTTTAGGCAAAAACCCCCCAAATTCCTCTTTAAAATTCATAATCCAAATGCCAAAATCGAAGATAGATTCATGAAAAATAGCCAAAACTGAGTAGAGAACACTTACCCCAATCCATGTGGTGAAATTCGCCTCAAAAATCGCCCAATTCCAAAGTCTATAGCTCAATAAGTCATAAAAATGGCCAACCCTCGATATGTATGGAATCTGCCCAGCATTTTCGCATATGCGGTCACATTATCGCGTCTGTGACCTCCGCTTCTGTGGAAGAATTTTGCTTATGCGAAGCCTCTCCGAAGACCAGCATTCCGCACCTGCGGGACTTTCCCCGCTTATGCGCTCAATCTCGCGTCTGCTCCCATGGACATCGCTTCTGCGCGATCGCAGGTGCGCCTCAAGCTCCGTATCTGCGATGACTCCAAACTCAGCTCCTTTTGCAGGTGCAATCACCTCTCCGCTTTTGCGACCACCGCACTTGCGCAAAATCAGCCACAGGTGCGCAACATCAGTACCAGCAGCTGCCAGCCACAACATATGAGTGGAAAATGGTCCGAGACACGTCCGTAACTCACCCGGGCACTCGGGACCCCTTCCAAATATACCAACAAGTCCCATAACATAAGACGGAACTACTCGATGCCTAAAATCACACATAACAACATCAAAACGACGAATCGCACCTCAATTCGAACTTAAATAAACTTAAAACTTTTAACTTCCAAAACTTGCGCGAACCATATCAAATCAACACGGAATGAACTCAAATTTTACACATAAGTCCCAAATGACGTAAAGAAGCTATTTCAATTCTCGGAACCTCAATCCAAATCTGATATCCTCAAAGTCAACTCCCGGTCAAACTTTTGAACTTTCCAATCCTTCAAACTTTTTACTTTTGCCAATTAGCGTCGAAACTTTCTAGAAATATCCAAATGCAAATCTGGGCATATCCAAGTTCAAAATCACTATTCGGACCTAGCAGAACCATAAAAACCCCAACCCGAGGTCAAATGCTAAAAAGTCAAACTTGGTCAACTCTTTCAACTTAAAGCTTCAATCATGAAGTTCATTCTTCTGAATCGATTCTGAATAACCTGAAAACCAAAAACGACGATTCACACAAGTCATAATACATCATACGGAGATACTCATACCCTCAAACTACCGAGCAAAGTGCAAATACTCAAAACGATCGGTCAGGTCGTTACATTGGTACACTCTTGACAAGTCTGATTTCAATGAGGTATCAAGGAAAAGGTAACATCAATGAGTACATCATGCAAATGTCTCATCTTGCTTCAAAGTTGAAAGCACTTAAGTTGGACCTCTCTAAGGACTTGCTAGTGCATTTGGTTTTGATATCTCTTCTACCACAGTTTAGCTAGTTTAAGGTAAGATATAATTGTCAGAAAGAGACTTGGTCTTTAAATGAGCTCATCTCACACTGTGTTCAAGAAGAGGATAAACTGAAGCAGGAAAAGATAGAAAGTGTTCACTTAGCCGTTGTGCCTAAGGACAAAAGAAAGGACAAGAAGAGAAAGAATAAGGAAGCTACAGATATAGCAACACAAAAGAAACAACATCAGGAACCAACTACAGATGGTTGTTTCTTTTGTAAAGCTGAAGGTCATAAGAAGAAGATTGTACCAGCTATCACGCATGGCATGCAAAGAAATGTACACCTTTTAATTTTGTTTTTTCTAAGGTTAATTTGACTTCAGTACCAAGACACGAATGGTGGAGAGATTTCGGTGTAATAACTTACTTCAGTGTGTCTTTGCAGGGTTTCCTGAACTATCGAAATCCGAATAATGGTGAAAGATAAATTACGATGGTGACGGCAAGTCTGTGGAAGTCGAAGAAATTGAAATTTTTAATTTATAAACTTATCTTTTGAAAGTAGTTCAAAGGTTCAAAAGGTAATTACAAAGAACAAATATTTTATGCTCACATAAAGAAAGTCAAAAAAGTTAAAGATAATGAGGTATTCGGATATGGACTTCACTAGATGGTGATATAATATGACATACTTGGTTGATAAGCTATATAAGAAAGAGTGTTAAACGAACACTCATTGCTTTTTTCACCATGGTAGTTAATTTATAACATATTATGTAGCATCTGATTATGGAATGTGACTGCATAATGTTGCCACTCGATAAAGTTGAAAGCACACTTGAATTATTTTGTGACAATAAGTTAGGGGTCTTGTATTCCAATAACAATAGGAGTTCAGTAAAAGTCAAACCACATTGACATAAAGTTTCTGGTTGTTAAAGAAAGAGTTCAGAGTGGCTAGGTATCTATAGGGCATATTGGTACAAACTCCACAGTTGTGGATCCACTTACTAAGGGACTACCACCCAAGGTTTTCATGAGCATATTGCTCATACGAGTGTCATGTCATTTAAGAAAATTCAGTTTCAGTGGGAGTTTATAACCTCTTAAATGTTCTTTATGGACATAATTTGGTTTCATTTTAAGGTTTCAGGTAATGATTTTGGTTTAAGGATATTTGAGGTTATTTCTGCAGAAATAAAGTATTCATTTTATTTTTCACTCTGACTTATTTTTCAGTTAGAAATAGACATGCTTGGATCATATTGCATGTAATCTTCATGCTACACATCCATACTTGATCTATGTCATTTGATTATATTGGTATTCGTGATCAAGGAAGGTTTAGTTATGATAAATGCAACAAAAGCCGCCTTGGTCCAATATTGGCATAATTGATGGACGAGATTGTTCGGAGGTACTTTGGTTTATGATAGCAAATAAGTTTGAGCTTATAAGGTGACACACAATTATAAAGTTATATGTACAAATATGAGTGTCGTCCAAGTGGGAGATTGTAAGAGTTTATGGACTTGAACATATATTTTGTGTTAAGAATAATTGTATGTTGGTTGCTATCGTTAAAAGGTTGACCCAAATTAAAAGTGATCTGCTAAGGTTTAAAGTTAAATGGGTCTGTAAGACACTTCCTAAAGTATGGGATCTTATGTGTTGATACCCGGATGTAACTTCTAATTAATGATGGGCTAAATTAAAATTACATAAATATAATGTAACTATAAATGGGTTATGGTCCCCAAATCATATGTAGGGTTCTTTTCTAGTATCCCATCGTTAGAAAAGTAAGAGCCGCCTTCTGTGCAATTCCTACGTCTTGATTTGGAAGATCACTAACCGCAAGACAAGGAGTTTCATTCGTTCCTGTGGATCCAGGTACTCTTCCGCATTTAGTTTTTATTCTCGATAATTTGACATGATAGGTCTTGGGTAAAAGATGAATGATTTCATCAAAGTATTTTGGTTCTAACACATGCCTCAATGAGGACTTTCTCCAACTAATTGAGATCATCAATCATAATAGGCACTTCCAAAATGCTATTAAGATTAGTGTATGGCGCGTCAAGTGGTCGACTCAATCCCTTTGAGAGTTTCATTCTTGAGCAACTCAATGTCCATCTGCACTACTTTAACTGCATCCATTTGGGTACCAAGTTTTTGCACTTCAGCTTCTGCAATCTCTTGTGTTGTTTTATATTTTTGTTCGACATGTATCAAAAGTTCTTTTCCATGTCAATATTAGCTACCTCTTGTTTTAGTCTACAAATCAGTTGATCTGTTGAATCTTTTAGTATTTGTCTCTTCAACGTTTCCTTTTTATCCTTCACCATTTTCAGTTTTCCTTGAGTACGTTAATCTCCCCGTTCAAGATCATCTGCACGAATAGCAACCTCTTCATATTTTGTCTCGAATTCTGATAAAAGACAATCTATATATCTCTCTCTGTAATTTGCAAACTATAGTAATAAGAAATTAATTCCTTCACATCTCTGTAGAAACAACCATAATCAACTGCAATCTCATTCAACATATGTTGAAGAAGAGAAGAACATTGTTCATTCCTCTGATGAAATTGCTAAGGAGAAGAAAGGCAGATACAGAGATGAAGAAGAAAGAAACATTTGGAACATAAGAGATAGGGTTTCGAACAATCCTATGTTCTAATATCTCTTATTAAGTTGGCTCCTGACTCTACACATTGCGGAATCACAACCATATACAGATTTTAATCCCTACCGTTGATTTGAGTAGATGAGCTGGAAAAGATAAGATATATAGGAAGCTTCCTTCACGTCTAGATCACATGCACATAGGAATATTATTTGTTTTTCAGTTATAGAGTATGCAATAAGAAGAGTACAAGCGTACATTCTCTTTTACATTTCTAGTTTTTCTTTTACTGCAAATACTTGTATAAATATATTCATACATATTCAATGCAATCAGAGAGAGAATTTCTAAATTATGCTCTTCATTTCCATTCATGGTATCAGAGCATAGCTCAATCATCAAGTCATCTCTTAGTCTTTTCTTCAACCACACTGAATCATGGTAGGAACAGAAGCTTCCCCCACTTTTTCAGTATCCGAATCAACCACTGTTGTAGTCAGTCATGACTCCAATCACCCCTACTTCTTGCACTCTTCAGATACGCCTGGGATGACATTGGTGAACTCACCCATTGATGGAAGAGGCTTTCCACGATGGAGAAGGTCAATCCCCATAGCTATTTCAGCCAAGAACAAACTTGGATTCATCAATGGAAATCTTGCTGCACCAAGTCTGGACTCCAAATACTATCCACGATGGAGGAGATGCAACGATATGGTCCCCCATAGTTGAATTAATTATGGTACATTATTTTCTGATATTTATTTTTGACAAGTATTTCAAAGTTTAGATATAAGCTTAATTAATAAACTAGAAAATATATCTGCAAATGCAGATGTTTTAAAATAAGAAAATGCAGAAGGATATTAGAGTCATTAATTTTATCTGGTGTACAATGTTTACGAACCATTTCTTGGTTCTGTCTCTATTTTCTTTTTATTTCACTTAATAATGCAGAGAAATTAAGATATAGTAGTATTTATTATAAGAAACAGGAAATAAAGGATAATCTTTTAACGAATTATTATCATTTATACGATCTTTCAGTCTTCCTTTTTCTTCTCACTACGATTTATGCACCATTATTTTGTTTATTGTGCTATGCAACAATTTTTCCTCATTCATTTATTGAGAAAATAGTTTAATTTGTATTTGATAATTAAACTGCATGAGCAATTAACTAGTTAATATCACTCCCTTGTTGAAAAGAAAGATTACACCTAATGATATATTAGACATTTCTTAGACGACAAACTAAAGAACTAACGTGGCCATCAAACAAAAAAAATTATCCGCACCCTATTCATACTAATCTAATGAATACATGACACGTGTTTTCACACTAACCAAAGTAGTAATACACATTTTCGCCTTACTTTATACTTAATCTTTAGTATGATTTGATATAAACACATAGTGTCGACAAGTTATGTTGTGCGGACTCTCTAAAATGTTACCGCACCTATATCGGATCCTCTAAAAATACATTATTTTTGGAAAATCCAGCACGCACCCGATAATATTTTCGAAGAGTTCGAACACCATAACAGACAAGTATTTAAGTGAAGAGAAAAGCTCAAAAATTGAGAATCAATTGAATAAATAAAATAGAGGGAAAAGAGTATCTACACATAATCAAGTATTTTGTACAAAAATGAAGGGAGACAAGCTATCATAATGTTCTCGCCTACGAGCTACTCGTCTGTAAAGTTTCCTATTTTTCCAAAACAACTGTTCAATGTTACTACAACTTCTTGATACATCCATAGCTACCACTCTCTCCCATTTGTGTTTTTTTGATTTCCTTCTTCCTTCTCTGTGTCGCGGAGAAGGCGTTTGAGGTACCTCGTGTTTGCTACCAACAACCCTCTCTTCCCCGCTTGTTGATATTGATGCAAAATCCTCACCTTCCATGCAACATGCAGGGCAGATGTAGATCTTAGGCAGTGAGGATAACTTGATACAATCAAAATGATACCATTCATCACATTTATCACAAGCAATCATCGGTCTCTGATCATAGGGTCTCCGACAAATGCAATAAAGCATACTTCGATCCCTTAGCAACTTAAGCTCCTTTTCACACGATACAGGTAAATTTGCACCCTCAGTAATGAGCTCAAAGACCTTTTCCAATCCAAGCGCGCCCCCATCTATTGATACCTTCTTTGCCATATCAGCCCACTGCAAACCTATGTGCTTCGCTTCTGCTAGCCTCTGTCTAAAATAATCTTCTGAAGGAATGCCGACAGCTAGTCCCTCTTTTAAATGCCGTTGAAGCACTTGAATTGAGGGCTTTTGAGAACCGTCTACTAATCTCTGAGCTCTGATTTTCCAAGAAGTTCTTGCTAATGCCAACTCAAGTTTGCTGTTTGCCTTGCAATCATATGCGCCGACGACATGTACAGCCTTCAAAGCAACACAGAACTTTTTAGCAATAATCCTAAGGTCTTTATCTGGATAAGCTAATACAAACTCGACAATCTCTTCTATCCGAGCTTTGAAATCAAGAGCTTTCTTAGCAATTTGATGAAGTACAGCTCTTTCCTGAATCCATAAACATAGCTCTTCAGCATCTGATAAGAGCTCAACGAGCTTGTGCAACTTGAAATTCTTCCGTCCAATATTCAGAGGATCACTTCCATTTCTTGATATTTTTCCACTGTTCATAAAATGACAATAAGGGCAAATAAAAACTTTTGAATCATTGGCATCCCCTGTTGACAATCCAATGCACTGCAAGTGGAAGCAGTCCTTGCAAGTAGAACACATCAAAAGCTTCTGGTTCACACCATCAAGTGAGCAGCATATACATAAAGCCCTTGCATTGGAGTGATTAGATTTCTCACAAATACTGATTGATCTCTCGAGTGAGTTCTCAGTCTGTAGAAGCGCACTAAGCAAGTCAGCATCTCCAACTGAAGGCTGTAAGACCCCCACACAACGGCACTTCCATTCCTCTATCCTGTGAACCTCAGAGAAAACCATGTCTAGTTCTGTGCAACTGAAAGCATCCTTACTCCCTTGTTCCTGTACATGTTCGAATCACTAGCACTAAGTAACCATAAAGAATCAATGAATATCACATGTAAATACCGCTACATGGCATGATGCTAAAGCTTCAAAGTATAAAAACCATGCAGTTGACCCTATATTAATTAGTTAGTGAGGTAAAGAGTAATTTTTGGGAGTTTCATGGATAAAAATTCCTAAATGTGGACAGCAAATCAGTTGATAATCACTGAGTCACATCCACGAGAACTTTCTCATTATCATATTTCATAAAGATTCTCAACTAGTGCTTTTCTATGTTTCTTTGCGCTTCCTCAGTTTCCGGAAATCGTAATAGGATGAAATTTTTCCGAATCAATCTCCATAAGGTTAATGACAGCACGAATTTGAATCAGAAGTGAGAAAACAACGATTCCAGTTCAAACGGGTTTGAGGGAAGAGGAGGAGGGTTTAGACTGCTGTTGCAATATGACCCACGTGAGAACAAAAGGGTTATAAAGTCCTTTAACCTATTTAAAAGAAAAGGATTACTTAGGAAAGAGGAAAAATATAGTAAAAAGAATCACAGAGGTTAGCCCTCCATTTGTAGAACAGTGTCTTTCCTGCTCTCATTTGGTGGGAGAAATTTGAATACACAAAGCACTTTATAAGAAGTTCCCAAGAGATCAGAGCTGAAATTCTTAAAAGATGCAACATTAAACTAATTTTCCACATCCTGGCACAATAAAAACTCAACTTGGAAATGCAATGCAACAAAAATACCCTTATAACAAATTCTCCATAGAAATAAAAGCTAAGAAATGTAGGAGGGAAATGAAAACACAGCAAACCAAAATAGATTACCTTAAGCTGCAGCAATAGATCCCATGATCGATCCCTAAAGTTGAGAGCGAAAAACAAATGCAACTGATCCAGCCATGAGCTGCCAAAATTAAATTGTTATTGATTCAAAAAAAAGTTGCCGAAAAACAAACCGAAAGAGAGAAAATAGATCTGGCAATGCGTCTGCGAAGAAGTTTTCAGATGTGATCATCATGATCGATCATGATCATGATTATGATTATGATCATGATCATCATCATCATCATAATAATAATCATACTCGTAATCATAATTATTATAATGATAATAATAATATACATAGCCTCTCAAAGAGAGTGATAGGTTCTCAAAAGCTAACTTGATATCTAAATGCATTCACCAGAGGAAACCAAGAAAAGAAACTGAAGAAACATAAAGAATATAAGATATTTGACCTATCATATGAGATGATCTCAAAATAGCATGAAGATAATTTAGGTCTTTAGAATTCCACACTTCTGATAATAACATATTGCTGAAGAAGCTATTATTAGACATCATGCAAAAGTGGCGACAAGTGGATACACGCCACATACATGCATAAAAGAAAATTCTGCATCAAGAGCTGAACTTACATGTGTTTCTCGATAGCCGTCTGAAGCTGACTGATCATTGCAGGAGACAAGACATGAATGTTCTGCAGCTTGAAGGAGCAAATATACAGTATGAAATTCACACATGTCACGACACAACTAGGAGAAGTTCAGATAATACAACAACAACAACAACAACAACATACCCAGTATTATCCCACACCGTGGGGTATGGGAGGGTAGTGTGTACGCAGACCTTACCCCTACCTCAACAAAGGCAATAGAAGATGGATGAAAAAGTACCTGATACTGCCTGAGAACTTCTTCAGCATCGCTTAAGTTGGATCTTCTACGAGTAGATTGAACGGAGACTTCCAAAGCTCTCTTAAGCCAATTTACCCAATCAATTAAGGCACTACACAAACTGCAAGTGGTATATACCATAGGAAGGTGGCTTGCAATTTCCACATTTGTCTCGACTTCCTACAGCAATATTAACAAATAGACGTAAGAGCATGCAACCATCATTCTGGGAGGTACAGACAAGCCGCAAAAAATGTCTCAATCCATGTAGCAGAATAAAGCAACAAAGCCACTACACAGGGAGGTAAGACAAACAATAGAATTAAAAGGCTTACTTGTGGACACACAAAACCAAAATTTCTATGCAATCGCAAAGGAAAAAAAAAAGCCCGATATGCAATTTGGGGCTAAAGCAGGAAAACCAGCTGATAACCCAAAAAAGAAGAAAAGAACAGTGCTAAGGTCCTACCAACACAGTAGTTGGCAAACATATGAAGAAGAAAGGGAGGAAAAAGGGCGTAAGGTGTCATGCGCAGTCACACTAGTGATATCCTCGAACAAGGAGTCACTTTATTAAGTGACCATCTTCAGGTCAGCAACACCATATTCTGTTTACATTTTGCCATTATACTAAAAAGGAGAAGAGGAGAACCAGGTTTGGTGCTGCAACTATACTACTACCTGTAGTTCCAAATGAAGCGAATAGATATACCATGTCCTGCAAAATGGCAATAAGAGAATTGTGCTCCAACTGAACAACCATCAATAATTATATTCTCACAGTTGACGACAGACTAAAAGGTCTTAGAGCTTCTGATCCTTAAATACAGACAACACCAGAGGCAGGAAACAGGACCAGAAACAATAATTTACAATGGCTACCAAAAGAAGCCAAAGCAAACGGCTAACCTAACATCTATTCACCCAAATAACAAGGAATGCACTAATTCACAGCCATATTGAGAAGAAGCGGAAACAACAGATCAATGTCCAGACCGTCCCTCTCTTTAGGTGGAAAAGAAGACCGACATACGTGACAATTAATTACCTCAAGTGTTGGAATTGCAGTAGCAAAAGATAGAGCCTTATAGCACCAACGAAGTGTATAATAAGCATCTTCAAGTTTTGGAACCAAATCAAACTTGAAACCAAGACCTTGACCTGCTTCGACAACCGAGTCTATGGCTTGTATTTGCTTTTCAATTTTGCCATGTCTGGTCAATATTTCATCATCTATATTTTCGACATTCAACAGACACTCTGTATCATACAACACAGAGCAGGCATCCTGCTCCCACCTGGTGCAAGTATCAAGCAATGTTTGAATCATCAGTTGTTCTCTCAAAGATAGCTTCAAAAGCTTAGAGTCTGATACCAATTCCTGCAAAAATTAAAACAAAGGATGTAAGAGATCGTTATATTTCACAAGTGCAGGGTTTGCAAATGATTAACCTTCAAAGTCTCTACTTCAAGAGAAGGACTTGAACCAAGCGCCATGGAGTCACGTGATAAAAAGGGCTGTGACCTAGATAACCAAGACTTTGCAATCGATACCGCATCCTTGACTTCATCAAGAGAAGGAAGAATCACAAATATCTCCTCGGAAGCCCTAAATATTTTGCAAAATTTAAATAATACTCAGGAAGAATATAAATACACAAACAGAAGCAAGAAATATGAAGCAATAACTAAATCAGGGAAAGAGGCAACACCTTATAACATCCTCAAATTCAGCTATTTGTTCCTTGCTTACAAGGACGCGCCTGGCACTTTCCTCCCAAGCTACAGCATTCGCTTTTACCTCAGAAACATCAGCAAACAACTTCTCTTTCTCAATCTGCAATCTGGAGATATATTCACATGTCAGATGGGATGATTAATAGGTTTTTAAAGATAAATCATTACTAGTAAAGCGAAAATTGTAATAATACATGCTAGCCTCCATCAACAGCTGCTCAATATAATCCATGGACATTTTGCAACGAAGTGCCTGCAAGAAAGAATTTAAGAAAATTCAGATAGAGTGAACTAAAGATTTACGAATACCGAAATATTGCAATGAATGATGAATTACTTTAGACAGCACAAGTGATTAGATGTCAAAGCAGACATGAACCATAAAAAGAATCAGATAAATGAAAAGGAGGGATAGCACATAATAAGAACGTTGAAAATGCAACTTAACGATCGGCAGAAAGTGATAGGAGAAGAATGACACTCTTTGTTACCTTCAGAGCTTTTACCCTACAACCAGCCTTCTTTAGCTCAACATCCAAACAAGGCAGCTCCTCCACTATGTCAGAAGCGTGAGAAATATTATAGCTATTTGCATTACAGCAGTACTAGTAAACAAAAGATTGAATGAGATCTCCAAACCTTTAACTCTAAGCAACAACGCATCGTTTAGAAGGCAAGTTAACTCGTTAACTACAGTTTCTTGATCCTCCCTTTCGCTGATGCTCAATAGAGCATGATTAGCACGTGCTTTCCAAGACACAGCATCTTTATGATATTGTCTCAGAAGTTCAAGCTCAGGAATATTAACCGCAAAACCATCCCATTTGCTGAGAAGCAATTCAAGTTCCTGCACAACAAAAAACGTGGCATTTACGCGAAGTTCTACTTCCATCAACACTTTTCACGAAGATATGATAAGGTAGGAACAACCTCGAGACCAAGAGAACATTTCAACATCTCTCGGCATTGAGATTGACAAGATTCAACTTGTCTAATTAAATCTAGGAGCATTTCACCTTCAGGAAGTTGCACTTGAAGGCTTAAACTCTGAGAATGAGAAAAAGAAGTAATAGAAGAATCACAAAATAATAATCCCAAAAAATGACGGCATCACAGAAAGCAAAGACAAGCAAATCACCTCCTTCTCTAATATGTAGACAATATCTGCCTCAACTTTACCAGAAGTCTCAGACACACATTTCCTTACTCTTTCAGCCCAAGCCTGAAGAAGCTCAATATGTAAGATTATAAAGCAGAACTCAATCTATTTTTGAATATTGAGGCATTAAGCAGTTTCCAATATTCACTGACAAACAGTTATTATCTTTTTCATAATATGAGATCTTATAATTTCTCCAGCGGTAGGCAGTTTCGAATATTTCCGCAGAGAATAACAAAGACCATAAGTCAAAGAAAAAGAAGAAATTGTAAGTGCTGGCAGGAATCTGAGGAAAAGTAACTGTTAACCAGTTGAACAAAAAGGACCATCATAACTATCCTGATCCTCTTTTCTAAAGTCAATTGCATTTAAAATGAGACAAAAGGCTTCAGAAACTTCATGATATTCGTACATGCCCCAACAAAAACAAACAGGACTTTTTTGGGATAAGAACCAAACTTCAGGGTTTCGTCTTCTTTTTTATATATTATTATTACTTCTGTACCTAAAAGATTTGAGAAAAAAGGGTTGTTTCTTCTATTTTCAATCTCTTCACCTAATCTTCTTTACTTCCTTTAATTTGACTCGATGTTTTCTCTCAAGGAGAACACAACGAGACATTACAATGTTTCAATGTTGCTAAACATAAATATTGGCAACGTCAGCCTGGTAACCTTTCCTAAACAGTGTATAAGACAGAAAACTTAAAAAATAAGAAGGTATACCTTAACTGACGACAGCTTGTTCAACAATTCTTCACTTTCTTTGATGTAGATGGGGCAATTTACATTCTTGGAATGCAAGGCCTCCAAATCAGATACCTGAAAAGGCAATGAGGAAATAGTTAACAAACATAAGAGAACAGAGTGAGCAACACCTTTTCAGAATGAGCAACACTTCCTAACCTCAAAGGAAAGAAGAAGAAACATTACCAAATGATCAAAGAACGTAAAGACTATGAAATGATATCAAAGGCAGATAAAAAGGTTCAGAAATTAGACAACCCTTTTTTTTTT